>ML311945.1:0-67877 GCA_005239505.1 Nicotiana paniculata | reverse complement strand
AAAGCCAACTTTCATTTTTTCCTCTTAATTTTGTGTTGAGTCACGTTTATTGTGGATACCCTTCAAGAAGTGTGGTTCCTTCAATAAACTCACTTTCCCATATTTTTATATCTCTCTCTCTTTCAAGAAAAGCTCCAAAACAAAAAGAAGAGTTTGCAGCTGCAAATACAGATATATTTTCTGAAGAAAAGATTTTGATTTTTATCTTTTTCTTCTTTCCACTGTCCTCACAAAAAAGACACAATCTTGGCAGCTAAATAGAGCAAATAGAGGGGGGAAATTGCAAAACTAGATTAATTTCTGGAAAAGCATGAATGGTCTTTCACATACAGAACCAGATTTTTCTGAATTTGTTGAAGTTGATCCAACTGGTAGATATGGCAGAGTATGTCCTCTCTCTATACCCCCCCCCCACCCCACAACCTACTTCAAAAAGAACGATACTCACCGTCAGCTTTTTAACTCCATTTAAGTTTTGAGCTGGATGTTTTATTCCTTTTTCTGCTTTATTTGATGCAGTACAATGAAATTCTTGGAAAAGGAGCTTCAAAGACTGTGTATGAATCAAAACTCATCCCTTTTTTTTTTCTTGTAAAAATTTGGTATTTATTAGATCTACTATTAGACACCCATTTCGATATTTAATGCAAATGTTGCAGCTTTACTGTGGTGTTATATAAATGGGGTGTTCAAAGATTTTTGCTTTTTCCATTTTTTGGGATAAAGGCTGTATTTTTTAGGTGGATCGATTTGATTTGATTGGTTTCTATAAAATGATTATGCAGTTATAGAGCATTTGATGAATATGAAGGTATTGAAGTTGCTTGGAACCAAGTCAAGCTCTATGATTTCTTACAAAGTCCTGAAGATCTTGAGAGGCTCTACTGTGAAATTCATTTGCTCAAGACTTTGAAGCACAAAAATATTATGAAGTTCTATACTTCTTGGGTAGATCCTTCTAATAGGAACATCAATTTTGTGACTGAAATGTTCACTTCTGGAACACTTAGACAGTGAGTTTTTAATCCTCATTCCATTCTAATTGCCATTTGATATATTTCTGTTGCTAAATCTGGATCTCCTTCACCAGCCACTAGTTCTTGATTTTTGTTTGTTGGGGTTTGGTAGGTATAGGCTGAAGCATAAAAGAGTCAACATTAGAGCAGTAAAACGGTGGTGCAGACAGATCTTGAATGGACTTCTCTATCTTCATAATCATGATCCCCCTGTAATTCATAGAGATCTTAAGTGTGATAACATCTTTATAAATGGAAACCAAGGGGAAGTCAAAATTGGAGATCTTGGGCTTGCTGCTATTCTGCGAAAATCGCATGCTGCTCATTGTGTTGGTATGCTTCTGACTGATTTTAGCAGCTTAATATGTTTTTACTTTCCTGTTCTTTTCTCTTGATGTTTGGAATGTATGATCAAACTTGTGAGTATTTGTGCTAAAATTTGGAAAATGGTGTGTGTTCATATTTTTCTCTATTGTAATGATCAGGAACGCCTGAGTTCATGGCACCGGAAGTGTATGAGGAGGAATACAATGAATTAGTTGACATATATTCTTTTGGGATGTGCATATTAGAAATGGTTACTTTTGAATACCCTTATAGTGAGTGCACTCATCCTGCTCAGATTTACAAGAAAGTGATCTCTGTAAGTACTTTTCTTTTGTACATCCCTTTGTCATTGCCCCTCTCTGTTTATTTTCATCCCAATTGATTTGTCAATATTTTTAGGGGAAAAAACCAGACTCGTTGTACAAAGTGAAGGATCCTGAGATACGTCAATTTGTTGAAAAATGCTTGGCCACCGTGTCTCTGAGGCTCTCAGCAAGAGAGCTTCTGGACGATCCTTTTCTCCGAATTGATGATATTGAGTCAGATTTAAGACCTATAGAGTCCAGGAGAGAACTTGATTATACGAACCCTCTTCTAAGGCAGCCTGTTCTTGGACTAGATTTAAAAGGAAAATCTTTGGGCAATGGCTCCTACAGTGGATACTGCAACGATTATGGTTTTGATGATCTAAATGGATGGGCATCTGATCCAAATGAATGTGAGCAAACTGGAATTGAACTTTTTGAGTATAACGAGGATGAACACGACGAACATTCTGCAGATTTGGATATAACTATTAAAGGGAAGAGAAGAGAAGATGGTAGCATCTTTTTAAGACTCAGAATTGCAGACAAAGAAGGTAAGTAGCCATATTTTATTTGCTTGAACTGATTGTTTATGCTTACCATGAGCTGAAAATTGGGTTCGGGATTCGTTTCTTTGCAGGGCGTATCAGGAATATCTATTTCCCATTTGATATTGAATATGATACAGCATTAACTGTTGCAACTGAAATGGTGTCCGAATTGGATATAACTGATCAAGATGTTACAAACATAGCCGATATGATTGATGGTGAGATTTCCAAATTAGAACCTGACTGGAAGCCAGGGCCAGGAATAGAAGAAACCCCTCGCTTTGCAAATTCTAACTTATGTCGCAACTGTTCATCCAACAATTCCTCTATTGGTTCGTTCATGAATTTCCTGTCCAAAAATCCAGCTTCTCAGAGTTTGCAGTTCATGGAATGTAACGGATGTGCTGCTACACATGGTCGGTTTGAAGAGGTTACATATCATTCCAACAGTCCTCGGCCTATTATTTCGACGTGTTCTGATGATCCAGCATCGTCTAGCCATATTAATGGTGTCCATTACAACTTGTTCAAAATGAATGGTTTCCATCACACAGAGATGTGGGATCGGCATGAAAGCTTTGAATGCAGTTCAGTGGGATCCGAGGAGAGTCATTCCCTTGAAGACGGTGAGAGATTGTATCCTGACCCTTCAACAGAAGATCAGAAAGAGGCTGGATCAAAGAGTGACCTTACATCAGGTGCAAAAATTTTAGGCAGATCGTTGTCAAATACCCGTTCTTTAGGTGAAATTCCTGCATCATCATATGAAACTTCAGAGTATGAGCACGAGATTGAGCGGGAAATGAGATGGCTCAAAGCAAACTACCAGATACAGCTGAGGGAGCTAAAAGATCAACACTTAGGTCTTCCACCAAAAGCTTCAAAACCTCCTACAGGTTCCTCTAAAAGGAAAAAGAAAACGAAGAATAGGAAATCATGTCTTGAAACACTGCTCAAATCTTCCGATTGTGGTAAGAACTTGAGCTCAGAATCAAATGGACTTGTCAATAAAAGCTGCCCCAGTTCGGTAACCCCAAGGGCCCGAATATGTGAGGCGATTAAAGGTTCCCCAAATGTCAAGGACATGGTTAGTACTGCAAAGAGTTTCTTCACCAAAACATTGCTTCCAAATTCACTTCACAGAACAACATCCTTACCAGTTGATGCTGTTAATATATAGCTGTTTTAAGAAACTCCAATTTTCTTGTTTCTTAAGTTGTTTCATACTATTGAAGAGGCTGTAAAATTGTCTTTGTTATATATGAGGTTAGTTTATGAGGCATCCCATTTCACCCTATTCTGTTTCCCTTGTTAAATCTCCCCCCCATTTTCATTTTGGGGTTTGCCTATAAAATATTCTTGAATAGAAAAAATATGAATGATAGTGAGCTGTGACAGATGAATTCTGAGACAATGTAATTATTGAGGCTTTAGAGGGTGTTCCTCAAGTGGGAATTCAACTCTTTCTTGATGTAAATGACTTTGTTGGAATATTTTTGAGTTGTATGTACAATAGTAACATTATCCTTTTACCTTAAAATTGCCAAAAGAAGTGCATCTATTTGTCTGTTGTGATTGGTGCCTTTATTAAGTTGAAAGGGCAAGTTGAAGTGCATTATTTTGTGGAAGAGCTGACTTGATGATATATAGATGCAAGTGATGAAGTGACTAGTATTTTTTAGTGTGTCAGTTATTTGCTGGCCAGTGAGAGCTTTTATTGAGAATTCTTACGTTGCATATTGCATATTTCATGTCAATGATACAAGCTTGGCTTTTCAAAAGTGAAATTATTGGTCTATGTCCCACCCTCAATGCAGTGCAAAAAATCTATTCACAATCTGGCTTTTCTCATACATGGTCCAGGGGGGATAACTTGGGTCCACTATATGTTTGGTTGACCCTAGCTCAGTTGATAACAGCCAATTTTAGATCTACAAGCTCAGGCTCCCACAAAAATCAAGGAATTCAATAGAATTTTTTTTCACTAAAAGACATTCTTGACTAATTCAAAAGGTGCAAGTAAAATAAGAGAATGTCGTTTGAGATAGTTTGATCGCGAAACATCGTGGTTGAAGGTGTTAAATGAGGACGTTATAGACTTAATTTTTTTTATGATAAATGCGGTGTCCGGGCCAGCTTGCGTGCACCTCGACTAATTTCACCGGATACATGTCACCTCCCACCAGCAATAGGTACTAGGTAACTCTATCCGCTAAGGCTTGGATAGATGGAAAGAAATCACCTAGTTTTTTTTGCCTATGTTAGGATTTGAACCTGAGACTTCATGATTCTTCACCGTTTCATTGATCACTGGACAATATCTTGGGTGCTATACATAAATTACATCCAAGGAAGTCTCGAAAGGCCTACAAATTCTTAAAATTCATGCACACCTAGCCAAAAAAAAAGGGTACAACAGAAGAAAAAGATTTATATAAGTGATATCAACTAGCTGATTAAGGTTTTATCATGTTAGTATATTTACTTTAAATCTAACGTTCACTAGGAATCTTAGTCTTGTGAGAGACCTATTCATCAGTAGAAAATATAGCAAACTTATAGAAGCTATAATTTTATAATATTGGACTAAGACATGCTTAAATTAAGCTATTAACAGTGAACATTCATAGGCAACTTGGCTTGCTTGGGATTGAGGCGCAATTAATTTATGACCCGTTTGGCCATGAGTTCTCCCAAAATATATTTGGGATTTATTTGGCAAACACATATTTGACCATAAATTTTGTCCACATTTTGGCAAAATCTCAAATCCCAAAATCACCAAAATTGCTGATTTTGGGCCAAAACATGACCGTTACATTTTTTAAAAATTTTAAATATTACTCCAAACTTTTGTAGTTTGTAAAAGAGCTCATATTTATTACGACCAACTAAACCATATCTGCTCACTTGCCTCTCATTAAACTCACGCGTTTGCTTTGCCCTCTATAAACAGAAGAGATGACTTCCTATGTGTAATCTGAGTAATGACTTCCTACGTGTTATCATCTTTTTTACTGATTACCTTGTCTTTTGTATATCTTTTCAGTTGAAAAATTATCTTTTCAATTTGGGAAATGCATGCTCGTCGTGAAGAGATTGTTCGTATGTGGGAAAATTATATTACAGAATAGCTAGTTACGATCATTTTTTTTTTGGGACTGATGGATCTTGTAATATTATTGCAATTTGACGAATTGTAGCAGCTAGTAATTGTGTTTGTTATTACCAGTTAATATTAAAATATCAGGTTATGATTTTATGATAGTTTATATATAGTTCATTCTAAAAATGATAATTTTGTACCAAACTTATCTATGTTCAGGACTATGGTTTGTCATAATGATAATGAATGGTATTGATGAAGGTTGTGTAATATACAAGATAACGAGTTTGTTTGTTTGGTACTATTGGGTATTTGTGATAGTTTTTAAAACTTGTGAATATAAGTCATGTTTCATGTTTTTTCAAATAAAAAGCGAAATATGTTTTGAAAACTCATGCCCAAATACATTTTTATTTTGACAGCAAATTTCACCTAAATCAGATTTTTCAAAATAAATTTGAGAATGTAGGTCGAAATGCTAGCCTAATATTTGTGCAAAAAGTAAATAACCTTTGGTGCTAGTGTTTTTCTTTTCTTTGGACAGCAATAATGAGGTAGAAGTATATACTTTGAGAAGGAATCTCAACGTAAATAGTTACGTACACATGTATTGAATGTTTCTCAAATTGGACCTATTCCTAAGGTGTAAAGGAAAAGCTAAAGAGATTCCATAGCCATATGGGCAGTGGCCAAAATTTGTTGATCTATTCAGAATAGGCTGTCTCATTCAATAATTGTTGCCTTTCTTAGAGCTATCTTTCTAATCATTCTTCTCTCTTGTTTATTCTTTTTCTCAAAAATCAATTCATTAAACTAACTATAACCCCCCACAAATTGAAACTTTCCTATCTCTAATATTCTATCACTCTCATGGTATCATCATAATTCATTCTTGTATATGTAACAACTTCAACATTTCAAACATCATAAATTCCAAAGACAAAAAAAAAACATTTTGTTAATTTATTTGTTTTACACTGAATTTCCTGGCCAGGTATATTAGGTTATGCCTGTTGACTATATCAAACGTCAATATTATGTGTACTTATTTGGGCACTGGTTAAAATTTACTAGCTCTTTTGATACATTTGCAGATGGACGCAATTATTGACATATTTTATCATTTTTAATTAATAGAAAATTTGCCCGAAGGATTTTATTTTTTGGGAAAGATGGTCTAGCTCCAGAAATGGAAATTTTCCATATACTACCAGTCATGATCTTATGGTACCTAATAGCTTCAAGATTTTCAACTTTACCAAAAACAAAGAAAATAAGTTTTTCAGAATTAGTTTTAAAAAGTATTTAAAGAGGGAAATCGCACGTGAATCATCACTGTTGAATGTTGATTTCAAAGGTACGGTATACTTTATTAGTTTATCTATGTAGAATTTCATCTCTAAATTCGTCATTCCATCTCTTTATTAAATGGTGACAACCATTTATACCGCCAACTTTATCACAAAAATCAAACTCCGCCGTCTACTTTGAACAATTATCATTCTCCTTCCTTTAACCTACATAATATTTATTGTACCTTTGTCATTTTCAAATCCTTCCTATATGTAATACTCTCTTTTTATTTATATGTTATTTTTATGATTTACCGATAATTTAAATTAGTCATACTTTATTACAAACTATAATTTAAATTTACTAAAATTATATATAGAATAATCCTTTTATAAAATTATCACAAGATCTAAAATACTTTTATGATTCTTATATAGGTAAGTTCATTGCATACGTATTAGAAAAGAGAAAAATATCATGATAATAAAAAGGTAAAAAATAAAACCAAAACGAGATAAATATTGATAGTGTAGAAGTTAAAATAGGCATTTAGAAAGTCAATTGAAAAATGAGGGGGAGAATGATAATTGTTCAAAGTAGAGAAGTAAGTTTGGTTTTTAAAGCAAAATTTGAGGGTGTAAATTATTTTTCACCCCTTTATCAAAAGGATTTGACTGAAATACGTAAATTTATTGCTAAAATAATTACGGTCAATAAAATAATCTAGCAAAAATTTCTAGCGAAAGGAGATCGTAAAATACAAATTTAATTAGTCTAACGGGAAGTAGAAATCGTAAGGGTAGCTCTCTGCACTGGCGAAGCTACGCTCTAGTAAAGGTGGTCAATTGACTATCTTTTATCGAAAAATTATACTGTATATATAGATATAATATCAGGTTTTTGAGATACATAATATATATTGAATACTCTTTATCGGAATTCTTCTTTACTACTTTTAAGTTTGATCACCTTTGAAGAAATTTCTGACTTCGGTCAGAGCCCTGGCTCCTCCCACTGCTTGGGAGCTTACGGTTTCATGTTCTATNCATTATGTTAGGTATCAAGAAAAATCAATTCTGGCTTCAAAAGGGACGTTTCTTTTGATGAATAAATGGAAATTTTACCTTGTCAATTTTTGGCAATGTCATTTTTCTCTGTGCTTTCACACAGGAAGGATCCATATAAACCGAATGGCGTGCAAAGGTTTCCTCGGGCCGGACGGAGATTGGCCCTCGAGTGCAAAGGCCTCGTCTGGCGCTCTTGATTTCTCTCCTCCGAGAGAACCAGAACCGCACTACGATATGGGGTAAAAAAGCCAAAATAAGTGATTTTAGCCCTTATAAAAAGAAATACATAGAGTTGAACATAGTAAAATAAAAAATTGAAAGATTTCGTTGAAATTGTTCGTTTGAAAATTTCTCGAAAAGCTAATCATAGGTTCTTTTCTCCATCGGTCGATTCGTGCACCGTTTTTTTTCTCTATCATGACGAATCAATTGATTTAATGTAGGCATCGTCGCTAATGACCCATCACATGACAATAGGAAACAACGTAGCATGGCAGGTTCAATTTTGTTGACTATTAAAGGTCAAAACTTTATCAAACGTTATAGCTTTAAAGTCCTACCAATTAGAAGACAAAGACTGGACTATTATTTTAATATAATGATTTCAAACGTCAAATAAATGTTAAGAAAAGATTGGTCAAGAATATTTGGTTGGTTATTAACTCTGTTTTATTTCAAGTCCCTTGTTTTGATTCAAAAAATCTCTAAAGAGTATTTTGGAAAAAATTATATTTAGCTTATTGGAGTTTGCGCACTCTAAACATATTGACCAACTATGTTAATTAAAAAGAATTAAAGTCCTTCCTTTTTACCTATTTGAAAGTAAAATTATATTACTTGTATGATTGGGAGCCTAACAAATTCTTAATTTTGATTTTCTTTCGTTGGGCATAAAGGAATTTAAAGTATTACTTTTTTTTGGGAATATATTGGCGGATAGTTCAAGTGCAATTAAATAGAGTAAAAGGTAATAATATGTACAAACTCTACTACATGTCTTTCTTAGCTTTTAATAATATTTTCGTTTTAGCAACAACAAAAAAACACTACTAACAAATTTTGACGGTCTAAAATTGCTCTTGAACTAACGGCTTTCGTTTAGTTTCATCTTTTTTTAAGTTAGTATCATTTATTTGCCCTTTTCTCCTCCAACTCAACCAACACTGTTGATTTTTATCATTGTTTGTGTAAATAAACACAAAAATAATTATCTTTCTCTCATATTGTATGAATACACCGAATATATTATTATTGTTATTATCTATCAACTCATGTTTTCCCCTAGGCATGCAACAAGTTAACAACCTAATTCATATTGAACTTAATTAAGTACTAAATTTTGACCCAAAGAATAAAAGTAACACAAAAAGGTCTTATAATCTGAATTCGGCGGCACGCACTTTTCATCACAACGCGCATTAATATTCCATGAGATATTTAATTAATACCCTAATAACGAAAGTTACATTCTTTTTCTCCTTTTTTCCCCCTTGATTAATCAGCGATATTATTGACGATCCCTTTAGATTTTGGAAGATGGTCAATATATTGACTTCTTAATCATCCCAATTCAAGCTACTCCATATTTTGCGGACGAAAACCACATTCATAAAATCAATTCTTCCTGAAAGATGTCCTTATAATTGTCAAGTTTTAAAAAATTGTAGAGATGAATAGAGTAACAGAAGGTGACAGCTGTGAGTGTAACAACTTAGAGGGTGAGAAGAAGTTAGGTGACAGTTTTGCACTCTTAGCCTAGTTAGTCATGTTGGTTAGTTGAGAGATTAAATTAACATATAGTCACGTGTACAACACATACAACTCAGTTTTTGTAAATGAATTGTTTAGTTTTGATTCAATACAATTGGAGTTTCTTCTAGAACTATCATTCTTCTCTCTTCGATACACTCTGAAGCTTCATTCTCACATTTCAATGGTGAGATTTAAAATGGTATCAGAGCTTGAGTGGATCGATTAGAGCTGAAATTCGTTTTTTATTTTCCGATTTTGAAGAAATTGATTTTGTTCGATCGAAGGAAGTCAATTATTTTTTCAGAATTTTTTGAACCTCAACAATGACGACTCTAGACATTGATAGCCCCAGGCATCCATTATTTTTACAGTCGTCAGACATTCCTGGTAATGTAATCATCTTGATTCAGCTAAAAGGAACTGAGAACTATTCAGTTTGGAGCAAAGTGATGGTGATTGCATTGTGAGCAAAAAACTAAGGTTCATTGACGGAACTTGTACAAAATGTCAGTTCACTAAAGATTTAGGAGAAGATTTAACGCGATTCAATGCAACAGTCCTAACATGGATCATGAACATTGTTTTGCCAGAGTTAATTACTGGATTGTTTGTGTTGATAATGCTCATGAAGTTCGGTTGGATCTAGAGGATCGTTTCAACAAGGTTAACGGATCTAGAATCTACAACCTTCAATGAGATATAGCCACAATTTCTCAATGTACCTCTAGCATTTCTGTTTATCATTCAAGATTGAAATCTATGTGGGATGAATATGGATCTCTAATACCTTCACTTCCTGTAATTGCTGGAACAAGGGACTTTATTGAACTTCTAGAACAACAGAAACTTTTTCAATTTTTAATGGGATTAAATGAGTCATATGGAGCTATTAAAAGTCAAGATTTTACTGCAATCTCCATCACGCCCAGTAAGTCGTGCTTTTGCAATGTTAATAAATGAGGAAAATCATAGGAAGGTCTGTATGTCTAATTCCCAAGTTAATCTGACAAATGATATGAATGATTTCACAGCATTCATGAGTGCCAGGATAATCCTACAAAGTTTAAGAGATTTAGTAACCTATATTATGTGTATTTTCGATGCAAAGGTCATACAAAAAAAACTTGTTATAAACTACATGGATATTCACCGGGATTTAAGGGAAAAGGCATCAGCAATACAGGCAAGCAAATGCAGTTGTGAATGATAACAGTTATAGATAAGAGAATGTCATGATCAAAGGCAAGGCTAAAATGCCTCAAGAAATGGCTAATTTCTTCACTGAGGAGCAATATGGGCTGATGATGAGGTTGTTAAACAAGGAGAAGGCAGATGATCACATGGATAACATGGAAGGTAATGATGTTTCACAATCTTTGAAAAATTGCATAGATCCTTGGAAAATAGGTATTGGAGCAACTAATCATATGACTTCAAATCATAGTTTGTTTCATAGTGTGATCAATTTACCTGAATATAAGAGAGGTAATGTACACCTCCCAAATGGTAAGTCTGTCCATGTCACGTATCACGGTAGCTACAATCTCACAAAAAATGATACAATCCATGATGTGTTGTGTGTGTCTGAATTTAAGTATAATTTGTTATCAGTTTCAAAATTAACAACTGAGTTGCAGTGCTCAGTAAACTTCTTTTCCAACACTCTGTGTATTACGGGACCTGTACATTGGAAGGATGAAGGGGATTGGTAAGAAAAGAGGTGGCATTTATCTCTTGATCCCAAGTAAGATTGACAGGAATGAGGAAGCACAAAGAATTAGGAACTGCTTTACAGCAGAGATGAAGATTGACTTAGTCACCTGGCACAGAAGTCTTGGACACATACATGCAGGGGTCATGAAGGAGATGGACCTTTTGAAGAATAAAGAGATTTTAAACTGTTTCTGGAGTTGCACGATGATCAAATAGTTCATCAAGACAGTCCTACTCAAATGGAAGCTAAACATGTGGAGAAGGTGGCTGAAGCACAAATTACACCTGACATACTTGAATTACTACATGAGGATTAACATATGCCACAAACTGAGCAGACTCATGACAATGAAGCAGTAGCAGATGATGATCAAATTTCTGATGTTCAACAGCCTATTACAGAACCAGAACTACAGCCCAGAATATCCTCAAGAGAATCTAAACCTCCCATATGGTTGAAGGAATATGTTTGTCCAGGCAAAGTGAGTTCATCCTTAAATTGTATGTACCCCATGTCCAATTACTTGAGTTACACTTCTATTTCAAAAGGCTATAAGTCCTTCTTAGCTTCTATATCAGAGATAGAACCTACATTTTATGTGGAGGCTATGAAACACCCTAGATGGTTTGAGGCCATGAAGACAAAAGTCGATGCTCTTATTCTGAACAATACCTGGGAGGTAGTTGATATACCTAAGGGGGAGGTTCCCATTGGATGTAGATGGGGGTACAAGATCAAATATAAATCAAATGGATAGGTGGAAAAGTTCAAAGTTAGGCTCGTTGCAAAGGGTTACAGCCAGCAGGAAGGTCTGGATTATCAAGAAACGTTTTCTCCAGTAGTGAAGATGGTTGTTATTGCTTTAGTTGCTATTAACCAGTGAAATCTTTGCCAAATGGATGTCTACAATGCATTTCTTCAGGGTGACTAAGAAGTGGCGATTTACATGCAACTCCCACCTGGTATTGGTAGTCGGGGAAGACAAGGCTTGTAGACTACTCAAATCATTAAATGGATTTAAACAAGCATCAAGGCAATGTAACTTGAAGCTTACATAAGCTCGTTTACAGGCATGTTTCTCACAAAGAAAACATGATCACTCTCTTTTCACCTTGAGAAAGCACAATAGACTTGTCATCATTCTTGTCTATGTTAATGACCTTCTCATCAGAGGGGATGATGAAACCTTAATACAAGAAGCTAAAACTACACTTCACAAGGCTTTAAAGATTAAAGACTTAGTGTCATTGACGTACTTCTTGAGGATAGAAGTAAGTAGATCTCATAAAGGCATATTGTCGTGTCAGAGGAACTACGTTTTTGAACTCGTAGGTGAGTTGGGATTGACATTTGACAGGATCAACGCCAGTTGTGACACCAATGGAACAAAACAAAAAGCTAACAACTGTAGAATATGATGTTCATTGTGATCTGAATGATGATCCACAACTGTAAGGTATCAAAGGCTCATAGCAATCTTCTCTACTTAACATTGACCAGGACTGAAATTGCCTATACAGTGCAGACCTTGAGCCAATTTATGCAAGCACCTAAGAGGTCTCAACTAGAGGCAGCATACAGGTTGGTGATGTACATTAAAAGTGAGCAAGACTAGGCATTCTAATGAGTGCAAATGGTGACATGACATTGAGAGCATAGAGTAATCCAGATTGGACCAGTTTCCCAAATTCAAGGAAGTCTTTGACAGGGTATTTGGTGAAGTTTGGTGATTCATTATCATGAAATCGAAGAAGCAAAACACAGTTGCAAGGAGTTCAGCAGAGTCGGAGTATAGAAGTATGGAAATGACAATTTCTGAATTGATCTGGTTATTGGGAGTGTTCAAAGAGCTAGGAATTGTAGTTTCTACTCCTATTCATTTGTTCACAGACAGCAAGGCAGCAATGCAAATAGCCAGTAATTATGTATTCCATGAACGCACCAAGCACATAGAGATAGGTTGTCATTTTATAAGGGAAAATGTCCAAGAAGGACTGATCCATCCTGTATATGTTTCAACAGACGATCAAGAGGCAGATATATTGACCAAAGGACATGGAAGCGTGCAGCATCATCATTTACTGTCCAAGCTAGGTGTTTTGAACATCTTTACAACACCTAGCTTGAATGGGGCGTGTTGAGGTGAATAAAGTAACAGAAGGTGACAGTTGTGAGTGTAACAACTTAGAGGGTGAGAAGAGAGTTAGGTGACAGTTGTGCACACTTAGCCTAGTTAGTTATGGTGGTTAGTTGAGATATATTAATAAATAGTCATGTGTACATCATATATAACTCAGTTTTTGTAAATGATTTGTTTAGCTTTCATTCAATACAATTGGAGTTTCTTCTAGAACTATCCTTCTTCTCTTCTTTGATACACTCTGAAGCTTCATTCTCACATTTCAATGGTGAGATTTAACATTAACAGCAGAATAAAAAAGAAGTAACAACCCAAAAATACTGTTTAAGGGGCTTATCATCCCCATTCAAAGATGAAGAGGTAATTATAATTCGACGGTTAAAAATTAAGGTAAGTAGCGTAAATTACTCATCTATTTTTCTATTATATTGAAGAGAGAAGGGGAGGTTGACTAAGGGCATAATGGTCATTTCAAATATATTAGTGCATTGTTTGTTTGTATACTAGGCTCAAAAGTTTGGTTGTGGGTTCTTAATAACAGGAAAAACCAAAACTAACGTGGTCATAAGCTATTACATTTTTTAGGTGGACCCCACTTTCCATTCAACCTTCACTATCTTCATTAAATGCATTACTTGATTGTTATTATTATTTTTTCAATAAGTACTTTTAACTAGAAAAATTATCTTTTTGATAATTTTATAATTCAAATGTTCACCTGATCAAAAGTACTAAGGTCACATACATTTATATATGACAATTCTATTATCTCCTCAAGAAATATTATTTTATTTATATTATTTATTAACTATTCCAGGTAAAGAAAATTTTATTAAATAATAATTAGTGATAATGTATGTAGATTTACATTCAAATGTTATTATATCATTATCAATTGATATCATTTTATACAAAGATCTCATTAAATTACAATTTCAATTGAAATACTTTATAAAATTCGAAAAAATTATATTTAAGAATATAATATAGTTTCAAGTCCCCTTTTTATTATAGAATATTACAAATTTATTTAAATTGTATAATAAATACCCTCTCTCTAAAATATGAGTTGAGAATAACTGAAGTAAAAATTAAGACAATTAATTTGTAAAAAAAATTTCTTTTAAAAATTATTATATATTGGGAAGTATGAGAAGTATCGTCATACAGGATTATACTTCTCCCTCTATGATCGAAGTTAGTTGAGTACATACTCTATTCAATAAGAAGTCAACATTATATAAATTTCAAAATAGATAAATATACAATTAATTATTTTAAAAAAAGTCTCAACAAATACTACTATTGTGATTAAAATTGCATTCTATCCTAAATAGTATCTCAATCATATCAAATGAAACTAGAAAAAATTATAATATTTCAATTGGATTAGTATTTAGAGTGATCGAGATATTAATTTATTTATAATATTATGCCATTCAACTAGAACATAATACAAATCTTCTTGTTAAAATTCTTAATAATTAAAAATCACGATTATTATTTCAAAGAACCAAAACATACCTTTTGGGAATAGTATTAATATGTTTTATTATTCAAATTTTGATTCGTATAAAAAGAAAAAAGTAATACATTAACACAACTGAAAATACTAAAAGAATAAAACTATAGATCATTCAATTTAAACAATGAGAAAAATACATGACGACTTATTTTTCAACTGACTTTTTAACTAATATTTAATAATAATTAATTTAAGGCTTAGTGATACAAAAAAAATTAAAATAAAAAAGGTCCTTCGTAGAAATAATTTAAATTCTACTTGAATTATTATCTAATCACTGTATAATAAAGCATTAAACTCGACAAGTGTTTCAAAGTGATTGGTATAATAATACGATTTCAGAAAAATTAAAATGCACATAATGCAAAAGATAAATAACAATACATGTAATCGCGGTTCTATATATTATTACACAAAAGCTTATTTTCTTTCTTCTTTCCCTAAAGGCATAGAAAGTGTGTAATTGTCAATAGACTAAGAAATATTAAAAGAATGAAAACAAGAGAAAAAAAAAAGAAAAAAATTATTAGACCCGTACATCGCACGAGTACATCATCTAATATTTAATAGAAAATGCCTGAATTCTACTTAGACAATCCACCACACGCATTCTTTTATAGCGAATTTCTCTTGTAAGGAAAATTAAGTCAATAATATGGAGTATTGCCAAACTTGAAAGCACGAATAGTTGACTGTATCTTCTCGAGTAAAATCAAAAGTGAGAATAAAGGTATTCCCTCTAAGCAAATACACATCTTCATCAAGAATTTTAACTTTATTAATAAAGTGTAAAAACATGAGAAGACAACTTTTCTATCATTTTCAAGATCCTTATCCTTAATTTCCACTAACTCCATAGCTTTTCATTAATCTTATCAAATCACTATTTTTAATTCTTTGATTATTTGTCCAAGAATAAAAGGTTAATTCGTCATTATGGACAGATAATTGAAAATTTTCCCACTAACTATTTGTACTAATTAGTGTACTTCTTGAATTCCATCCGTACTTATATAGATTTCAACTCTTTTGAATTTAAAAGGGGGGAAAAAGAAGATAAATGATCGAGCAGTTTCCGATTTTTGTTTATATTCAAGAAAACAATTTAATTAAAGGCATGCATCATCTAAAGAGTAGGCTCCGAATCGTACACCTTTCACTTCCAAAAGTTCCTTTAAATGATCTAATAACAATGTAGAAATATTTATCCTACTTGTATTAGTAGAATATATAATAAGAATAAGTTATAAGCTATAACAATAATGATACTTATGATAGCTAGAGAAATGGTTTTCTTCAAGTGTACTAGTCCAGCACATTAGAAAATTTGCATTGGATTCCAATAGTCCTATGATTATGAATACTCAGATTGTATTCTTACTGTAAAAGATATATTAATATAAATGAAAAATTAAATAATACTGTACCCATTTTGGTGGAACTGAAACATGATCAAGCACTTGGTCCAAAGTTGAAACTTGAAACCTTCCATGTGCACTTTCTCCTACATACATTGCTTTGATTTTATCCTATTCTTGTTTCGATGACTATTACACAGATTCATTAGTTTCAGCAAAACACAAACATTAAAGGGTCATTTGATACGATGGATAAATAAAAATAATTTTGGGATAAAAATTCAGCACCCACTTATCCTTTGTTTGGTTACTAATTCTAGGATAAGTTATACCTGCCAGAGGGTGGGACATTAATCCCAGGATCACATGATATGACAATCCCAGGACTAATACAACATGTCAAACGGTCAATAAGAAATAATACCACTGATCCTAGCACAATTGATCGCAGTATAACTAATCCAGCAAAACTTATCTTCAAACCAAAGGATGGGGTAAAATACTCTCTACGAAGAAATTTTTCATTCACATAGCTAATATATGAGACCGTTTAACATGTTTGGATGGTTGTTGCCTGTTGTATTGTATCGCATTGTTACTTTAAATATAATGTTTGTTTTAATTGTTACTTATATTTTATTGTATCGTATCGTTAATATCATCGTTATGTAACGACGAAAAGTGTCACTTTGTTAAACGACGAATTTGGTATGGTGGCTTTCCTTACTTTTTTCTCTCATCTTGCTCCTCCTTATTATTAAATAATCATATTGTATCTTTTACCCTACTTTTATATATAATAATTTTACTTCATATCCTATTTTTTCTCAGTAATGTTGCATGTTTATTTTTTATATTGTTGGTGCGTGATATCATGAAAAAACGACAAACGATACAGTCTATCTACATTATATTTGTATAATATAGTACAATACAATACGATACATTATGAAGCGGACATGTAACAACAATCCAAACAGGTTGCAAGAGTAAAGGTCAAAAGATGTTTAAAGTGTTGATGGGAAACTAAAAAAGCGGGATATATAGGATATCAGACAACCTTATGAAATGTGAATATTATAGTATGAATTCTCCAAAATGTGACAAACTCCATTTTCTCTGTTTATCTTGAAAAAGAAAATCAATGGTAAAATTGTACTGATTACTATAGAGCAACAACCTGCGAGTGATTTTGACACGAATACAAAAGCTTGATATTTACGTGTAGATAAACAAACCCATTATCTACCGAATTTCAAACGAGTTCTCCGGGGATTTCTCAGTCACTTAAGAAAAAAATTTCTCTCAAAGTGACGGTCTACTTACAGTTGTATGATATATCTTACAAAAGAAGTGACAGAGACAGGCAATAGCAAATCTCAATTTAATTTTGATTTGAAGAATCCCATCAAATATAACTACCTCATCTTACCTGGCAAATCCACTAATTGGATGTGACATCTCAAAAAGATTATATCCAATAATAATGTGATTTGAACATTCATACTTCAAAACCGAAAAAAGTGAAATCCATAAAGGTAAAACAATGAGATAATTCTTATGTCATGCAAATCTTAAGAGGACAGTCTGGTGCACGAAGCTTCCCGCATTCACGCAGGGTTCGGAAAAGGACCGCACCCTAAGGGGTGTGATGTACGCAGCCTACCCTCATCAATAGTTGATTCCACGGCTCGAACTCGTGACCTCAGGTCGCACGGAAACAACTTTACCATTGCTCCAAGGTTCCCCTTCTATGTCGAGCAAATCTATCTTCCATATTTAATTAACAAAATATGCAAAAGGTAATGCTGATCAAGTGCAGCTCCACAGTATCACTATATCACCTTTAAAATCCTGAAAGGACATGTATTTCACTTGGCTTCTCTTTTCATTTGAGGGGCGGAGAAGAGTTTTAGGGGTGAATTGTGGAAGTAGTGATTGCTGAGGAACTCAAGGAGAAACTGGTCTATTCGTATAAACAACTTTACTAGTACAATTAGGAAGATTTACCTCATTCTTACACAAATATTATCGATGCTCTACGAGCTATATACATGAAGATATAACAAAAAGGGGTTGACAGCAGCCTATATGATCTTTAGAAAGTAAAAGAAAAGCATGAAATCCCAGTTTTCTTACAGAGGCCGCAAGAGAGGGTAGTCCTCAAGGAGTTCTCGTTCTGATAATGTGTCGTTTTCGTTCTGTGGGGTCCATAAAATCTCAACTGCCTGCAACAAGTAAATATCAAAAATGAAAAACTAGAAGTAACAGAAAACTTGTTGCTTCTTGATGACCATTTCGTTTGCTTACTAGTGTTCTACTGGAAGGAATGGACGCAATCTTTTGCAAGGCTTCTTTCAAGTCTCCACTTCCATTAATAGTAGGCAATTTATAAACGCCTTCAGCAGCTACCAAGATTGTAACCTGAGATTGCACAAATGCAGAAAAGAATAATCACCGCGGAAAGAGAACATCAGATGTATTCAATTAAAGGATGGATCATTATTGTATAAAGTCAATGGCGAAAATTTGACTCCAGAAGAAAATGAAAGAGATATAGAAACTAAAACAGCAATTAAATGATAGAACAATAAATCCATTGCAGTGTATAGATCCTCTTGAAAATATTGAAGGTAAACATTTGTCTTTCATATCGAATGCAGAGATCTCAGTTTTTTCTTCTCGAGAGCGGCAACCAGATCAACAAAAGTCCACCTTGACATATCATTATGCCCTAAATAAGAAACAAAGATATATCTAAACAAAGATAATTCATTTATGATGCATGTTTTCTTTAATTGTTAAATCATTATTTTCCATCGACCTGCAAACTACAGAAGAGTTTTTACACTAGTCAGCAGCAAACATCAAGTATACAAGAGGAAACTTCTTTCAGTAGATAAAATGGAAGAATCTTTGCGCTCGAAATATTTTTCACTAAGCAAATAAACGAGTATTCTCTTCATGCAACATCTACCAAAAGATAACTTGGCAAGTGTCATACAGCGATGATGAAGGGGAAAAGAACCAGACATATTAAAAGGAAATAAAGAAATCACAACAGATAAGGTTAAAGACCTATATCTCTATCCAATTCAGAGATGCCTATACAGAAAATCTTATAGCACACTTCTTCATAATCCAACTTATTTTATTCTCAATCTTCCTTTGGGGGTAGGGAGGATGTTGTAGTGCTATCGAAACTTAACCCTATAGTCCTAATAACAATAACACTAAGATAAGACCTTCCGACAGTTAGAAAGCTTTAAACTTTCCCAAATGGAACTCAGGAAGCCACATAAGCCAAAGCAGGCCTTCCCATTTTCCACAATTCAGCCCAAAAAAACCTATAAAATTAAAATGGAAAGGCTATACAAGGTCATCCTTACCACTATGTATTCATTGCTAAATCCATTTGCCCTCTGGCTCATAGAGCTTTTCCGTTTAATGTTGTTCACATTCACAAGTGTCTCTTCATCAAATTTACCACGTTCCTCAATGGAAAGTTGATTGAATCGGTTCTCGCCTTCTTCCATGCTCCTCTTGACATCAACCTACATGACAGACACAACAAATATACTTAGTGGAAAGAAATATCTGAGAGACCTTCCTGATATGCATAGGTGTGAAACTGCCAAAGTGGAGAGAGACAACAAACAAAGATACTTAAGAAACTTAACAGACTGGAAACCCACCTAATATATCGTGTTTGGATCCAAAAATAAAGATCATTAAAAGACAGCAATTTACTATTACCAATATTCCCCAAATTATAGCAAAACGATCAGTTCTGATCTATAAAATTAAGATGAAGCAGCTTTTTCCCCCTTTATGTAACAAAACCAGACACACTTTCACGAGAACTAGCTCCAAATACTACCGATTAAAAAAAGACTAGCTCCAAATATCTAAAAGGAACTAGAAGGATCTTCTAGCCTAGCTGAAGAAAAAATAATCACTGATCCAGAAATCAAATTAATAACACATATCGTCAACTAGGAGTGGCAAACGGTCGGTTCGGGTCAGATATGATTCGGGTTGTAAACGGGTAATGAAAACGGATAAATTATCCTACCTGACCCATATTTAATACGGATAAAAACCGTGCTAACCGGCGGATAATATGGGTATTATCCATGACTTTTTGAATATGATCACTTTTGGGAGAACTCCTAGTCTCCCAAACTTGAGGAACCTCCAATTTGAGGCTTTACAAATGTAAAAGTTAAACTCATTGGTTATCCATTGGTTACCTATTGGTTATCCATTTTCTAAATGGATAATATGGTTCTTATCCATATTTGACCCATTTTTAAAAAGTTCATTATCCAACCCAATTTTTTAGTGGATAATATGGGTGGTTAACTGTTTTCTTTTAACCATTTTGCCACCACTATCATCAACCAAATACTGAGAAAGAACTGTGATCCCTCAAGACAGCAAAAACCTTCGCCAATCATGATAATTATAAGAGAGAACCAAAAGGCTATGCTTATTCCATCCTTACTGCTTTGTTCATTATAAACTTCCTCCTAATTCTTCTCAGACACTGGTGCTGCAGCGCAGAGCAGTTCTAGAATTGCACAGTCAAGGTACTTGATAAATGCCGATACTTGGACCAGACCTATGCAGTTCAGCATATGTATAGTCCGGAAGTCGACGGAAATATGAGATCTTAAAATAATTCATACAGGAGTTATTCATTGCATTTGTACATTTCGCAAAAAACTAGAATATTAAGGGATTAAGTTTTCTATTTTGCATGGCTAATGCGTAGGTATATATAGCAGCATATATGTACTAAAAATAAGAAGTCTTGGGCGTGATAAAAACTTGTTCATATAAGGATTATTAATCCAATTTCACTAGTTATGCAACAGAAGCAAGATATTGCAACTAGAAATGAGAGGGACTCGAGTATCGTGAAATGCTGATAAATGTATCAGAATTGTACTCAGCGGAAGGATACACCGAAGAAACAAGCACCAATATGATGAAACTAGAAGGACGCAACCATGATTACAAGGTTTCTCAAAGATGCAAGGGATGAATACCAGTCTACTTCTGATAGAATCAATGGCAGTAGATGAATAGTTAGGAGCTCATCCACGATATCATGATTTCTCTCACATTTTAGGTTGGACTACTGAAATTATCTGTCCAGACACTAACAGAGTAAAGAACTGTATTCTCCATAGCCAACTAAAGCATACTTCTAATGCTTTTATTAGTTGATCATAATCATCCCATGTCTCTATGCATCTCGATATTGAAGACTAGTAACCAGATTTTGGTTGCCCGCCCACCCTAGTATCAATCAAACCATAGATGCAAGAAGCCCCGAGGAGTCTTCTGGAATCCGCACCGCACACATTAATAGGCTAAAATCTTATCTTCCACTCACCGTTCTGAACTGGATATTCTTTGTGACTTTGCTTCTGATTTAGACATAACATATAGCTGACAGGATTTTGACATTTGTACATTGAAAGTACCTCCTTATGCAAATTAAGGGGATGATTTTTTAGCAGTTCCATGATTATGAGATTTTTAAGTCTCTCTGCCACAAAAAGGAGAGGAGGGCTAGGTGACAGAGATGGCAGAAAGAGCTCAGTAAAGGATATCAATCAAGAAACAAGAGAGTGCACAAACCGAGATTTTATTGGACTTGATAATAGTACATGACACCATTATTATATGAAGAGTCAAACATTTTTCTAGATAACAGCTTTTCCATATAGTACTTTTTCTATAGTTTCGAAATAAGAAAATTTCATCTTCCAAATATGAAGAATTGGTGTCAGAAAAGAGACATATAATTTGACCGTTTTACTTAGAACCCATTCATTCAATTTTCAAATGGACAGGTCCCAATTCCCAAACTTCACTTTAAAACCAATTTTACGGATTTTACTTTTTAGCTGATTTAAAAGTAAAACTATCATAAATTCAAGTCTGACTCGATCAAAATCAGGAGCAAAAATAAGAAAAGAACAAAGGGAACTGATGCTGTTGCAGAGAAAAAAAGGGACAAAAGTTCATGTTATGTCACTGCCACAATTTAAAACCACATCACACAGCAGAAAGCAGCATAAAGGAAGTATTGCTTTTACTCACAGATGAATAAGCTGAGATGCAATAATCAGGGTGTCGAAGCAAAGCTAATGTTGTCTCTGCAACACGGAAACCCAAAATCGATCAGCTTATGTAAGAAATAAATAATCCCACAGGACACCAATAGAAAATTATAGCGAATTTCTAGTCTTTAGATTAGAAGGTGTGAGCAATTTCAACAAGAAATAAAAGGATTGAAGCCAAAATTTCAACCAATACCTACGGTTGTTACACCGTCAGATTAAATCTTGAAGGGAGAAAAGGGGAAAGAAAAGTAAGTCTTTTCTGGACACCACCGTTGTAAAATAAAAAAATAAAATTAAAAAACAGGTTTTTCTCAGCCTACTAAGGAATTGGAATGGAAATACTGAGAAATCCAATGTAGGGAACTTATTTTCACTCAAATTATCTACTAACCCCATAATAGCAGATAATAAATTCCAGGATTCGTGGAAAGATAAAGGCTTTTTTTCCTTTTTGGTGGATTATACGAAAGAAAGATATTGTATCAAATATAAATGCTAAAAAGGATATGTGTGAAGGAACTGTCACAAGTGTAAGAGAACCATGGGAGGAAATCTATGTACTCCATAACCGTGAGCTTACACCCCCCTAATTATGGATGAGCTAACCAATGTTATTCAAGATTGTCCTTTAGCGCATGCTATTTGCAGATAATATTGTGTTAATCGACGAAGCTATTAAAAGAGTCACCCAAAAGTTTGAGTTATGCTCTGAAGAGTAAGGATCTGAGGATAAGGAGAAGTAAGACAGAATATACACATTACAAGTTTAGCCTGCCTAAGAAGAATGAGGTTGAAGTAAGATCTGACAGGATTACCGCCTAAATACAAACAGTTCAGATATCTACGCTCAGTTCTTCAGGAGAATGACACAATAGATGAAGAAATGATTTATAAAAATGAGATAGTATGACTTAAATGGAAAGCAACGATAGTGTCATGCGATGACAGGATACGTATCAAAGTAAAATGTAAGTTCTATATAAAGTTTGGAAGACCAAGAATGTTATATGCAAGTAACCATTGGACCTCTATGTCCTATAATATATCCAGAAGATGAGTGTTGTAACAATATGAATTTTGAGATAGATGTGTAGTCATAAACAAGGTTAGACACAACTATAAATAATTACAAGCGATAGAAGGTGAATGGAGGAAACGTAGAGAATACAATCACAGACAATGGCTTGAGATGGTCCGGTAATGTCCAACTTAGACATCTGAATGCAACAACAAAGGCACGAAATTAGGATGATTGAAGGTGTTAGAAGAGGGCCAAGTAGACCTAAAAATACAGACGGAAGCTATCCCAAAAAACCTACAATCTCTTGAAATTAATGCAGACTTAACAAAGTACAAAACACAATGAGAACAAAGTATCCAAATAAGTGATAGCAACTAGTCCATATTAAGGTTTAGTCCTTGTTTGTACTCTAACATTAGGTCCGATTTTGCGAAGAATCTTTTTGATTTGATTAGACTTCTTTCTAATCATAACAAAAGAACTTGACTAGGGGCTTGTAGTTGTATGTCAGGATAGATATAAATGTGAGATTAACATAATCCCTTTTTTTGATCCTCTAATTTGTCTTTAAAGAAAAGTTATTATCAAGTATTGCAATGGAACAGCCCCAAATGGGCTGGAATAGATACAGGGATTCATTTAGCAAGCGCAACTAGTTCAAATTGAGGCACAGATGTTGTATTAGTGTTTCTTCTCTTCTTTCCCTTTTGGGAAAGGGTGAGGTGAGGAAGGGGGAGAAGAAATGTTGGACAAATTCAACAGCAGCAAAGATACTTTCAAATTTCTTCATCAATAAGAAAAATCTAGATAGAATATTGGTAACATAAAGATGGCAACTAGTCGTCATTCCTATATTTGCACACATACTATAGTTTAAAATATCTTTTTTTTGGCATCAATCTGCACAAATAAGTTTTACCTGTCAACACATAGCTTAAACCCTCCGATGTGGATGTATCTGCCACTTCTGCAATCCGGTTGAGATCCTTTTGGAGTGATCTACCCAAGCCCAACAACCCAACCTTCAGGAAAAAAGAGAAAAGGCAGTTAAACACTAGAGAAGAAATTGTAAGAACAATGCAAATGCAAGGCAAACAAAATTTTCAGAAAAATGGCAACAACAGAGCCCTATGACAAGAGCTCAATATACTGAAGCAATAATACTCAATCTCGCATATAAGAACCCTAGATACCAAGGTCATCATAAGCATTTCTGAGGAATTTAAGAGTGGATACGCTGAACCAGGTACTGCAGATATTCCTTCTTTACTTCATTGGATATAGCACTACATCGTTATGCCGTTACCAATAACCTTCCCAGTGCAGAGTTACACCTATCACTAATCTCAAATTTCTCCATAGAATTCAAGAGCAACTCAAAGCTCAAAACAACCATCCCAATTCAACTTCTTCCGTGAACAAAGTCATTGCACATATAAGTAAACTGACCAATCACCCAAATGTCAAGAACTAAAGCAAACAACTTTTCACCACTAGACTAGGCAAGAATAATTACTAGTACTTAATAACTTCACTAAAACTATAACAAACCAAAGGAAAGCAAATCTTAAAGTAACCTATGAACAATAATGTTTTTCAACACTTTAACATTAAATTTGTGCTCTATTACAATAACCACTACTAATATTAATCATGAAGATGAAAATGCTTTTAATGTAATCAGTTCAGTTAATTACCTGAAGCTTGAGAACACTAGTTTTGTCAGTAGCAGTAAGCACACTGCCCCCCTCGGACCGATCAGAGAGAAACCCAGAAACCAAAACAAAAGCAGCAAAACCCATCATGATAAGAAAGGCACTGGACCCAAACCCAAAACCAACAGCTGGGCCAACATAAACCCCACCACCCCCACCAAACCCAAAAGGAGAAGGCGCATAATACGGAACTGAATATGAAAAACTAGGGTCTGCTCTCCTCGTAGAATACCCCCTCGACGAAGATGAAGAACCCCGCGAAGAAGAGAATGACTTGCCACCAATTCTCCCACCAGAAGCAGCCAATGCTGAATTTGGATCATACATCAATAACAACCCCACCAATACAGCCGCTACAGCTGGCTTCTGCAATGTTTTGAGGGCTTTCATTATAGTTTTAACAACTTTATCAAATGGGGTTTCTTCGTTAGTCAATTCTAACCCGATTTTATCATGATAATTACCATTTTTATTGTTCTTGAAGAAGCATTTGACGGTCAGCTTGGAGGATTTGGAGAGTCTTGAGGGTGTAAGCTTTTGATAATGGAGGAAACGGGTATACTGTATTGGGTTTGGAGTATAAAACAAAGGGTTCCATTTGAAGTTTGACTCAGCCAAGAATGGAACAGTGGCCATGATTGAGCTAATTTTTTGAATTGCAGGGGAATAATTAAGAGAGAATTTTGTGTTGGTTCAAAGTTTGTTTGAATTAGATATTTTTTTGCGGGGGTGAAAGAGAAGTGTGTGCAATGAAAACCAGAAGAAGGAAATCTAGGGGGGTGGCCCAAGGGAAGGAGAAAGAATGGTGAGTTTTTGACCAACGTGTTGGGGTTGCGGGGTCTGAACGAGAGAACCTCATCTCTTAAGCTAGTGGTCGTTTTCACTTTTCACTATGGATCAACATTGTGGGGACTCACTGAATTTTGAGCCTATAAAATGATGAAATGTTAAACTGCCATAATTAATTCACTTACAATGTTTTTTTCCATAAATATAATCATGAAAACCGTAGCAATTGCGGCTGTGTATATTGTTGTAAATTTAATCTTTTGCGTGTAATGTAAAACAACAACAACAACCACCATCCAATCTCCCACAAGTGGGGTCCAGCCAAGTAGTATGTACCCAACTTTATTCCTATTCTTAAACACTATTTTCGATAGACTCTCACTTAAAAAGGTGAAAAAAATCTTGATAGGAATTAATAGCAACACAAATAATTAGAAAAATAAATCAAAGATAGCAACAGAGAATATGAAAGGGATACCGATAACAAGTAATAGCAAGATAATATATTTAGAAAACCAAATCCAAGGCAGCAAACGAGAATATAAATGAAGTACTGCAAGCAAACTACAGAATAACCGATGGCAGGTAATAACGGAACAAGACATGTGAATATAGCAACTAAGGGGAAAAAAAGGGTATCGTACTAGCACTAATACTATCGAACCAGAGAGACAGAGGGAAACGCATGACTACCTACTAACCTTCTACCCTAATCTTCAACATCCAAAACCTTCTATCTAGGGTCATGTCCTCGGTTAGCTCAAGTAGAGCCATGTCCCGCCTGATCACCTCTACCCACGACTTCTTTGGCCTACCTCTACCCCTCCTTTCACCTCCCAAGGCCAACCTCTCACATCTTCTGACTGGGCATATGTGTTTCATAATAGGTTGCTTTACATAAAAATGAAGTAGATGTTAGGTGTGTTTGGTACGAAGGAAAATGATTTACATGGATTTTCACGAAAAATGAATGGTTTAATCACTTATTTTTTCATGTTTGGTTGGTGAGTGAAAACCTTTTCTGGAACATATTTTCTAGTGTTTGGTTAGAGGCTAGAAAATATTTTTCAGAAAAATAATTTTTGATGCTACTCTCCTCCAAGTCNCCCCCCCACCCCACCCCATACACACACACCACCCCAACCCAAATACTCACCATTTTCATGACTTTATTTTCTTCGTGAATTTAATTATTCTTCTAAAAATACATACAAAATCAAAGGAACTAATGTGTTGCTTTGTTTTTTATGCATAAACAATGTTAAAATTTGTGCTCCATAAAAATACTCTTTTTTTTGTTGAAAAAGAAAGTACTATTTCTACAACATGAAAATAAAGTACTTGTTTTGTTAAAAAGAAGAAAATATTTTTTCTACATCATGAAAAGAAAATACTCTTTTTGTTGCAACAAAAAAAATACTTTTTACTATATCGTTTTATTGAAATGAAAGAAAATATTTTTACTACATCATTTTGTTGAAATGAAAGAAAATATTTTTACTACACCATGAAAATAAGGCACCTTTTTTTTGTTAAAATGAAAAAAAATAACTTTTTTTATATCATGAAAAGAAAATACTCATTTGTTAAAATGAAAAAAAAATACTCTATCTTTACCATGAAAAAAAGTACTATTAATAATATTTATTACTTAGGTTGGGGTGAGGAAGGGGTGCGTGGGGCGAGTGTGTGGGTTGGTAGGGGTTGGTGGGGATGGGGAATGGGGGAAGGTTGGATAAGAGTTTTAAAAAATGTTTCCCTTCTCTTGATAGAAAAATAATAAATGAGTTCATGAACAAAATATTTTCCAAAATATTTAAACATGGAAAGATTGAAAAAATATTTTCCGGAAAATATTTTCCTTTGTACCAAGCACACCCGTTATAACTTGAGATGCTATGTTAAATATTGTGGAAAGAATAGTTTAGTTCATTATTGATACCCAATTTTTCCTCAAATTATTTTAACTTGCATATATACCTGCAAAATCAGTTTTTATAATGATTGGCATTTTTCTATAATTTTTTCATATTTTTATTAAATTTATTCTAATTTATCCAGTATTTTTATCTCCAATAATTAATCATAAATTGCATTAAAAATGATTTCAAAATATTTCTTGGCTTAATATGTCATTTTTGATTCTATTAAGATTTAATTATTAGTCAAATTGACATTATTTGACTATAATTGCAATTATAGCTTAATTATATATTTTATACTATTTTGACCCAATAATCAATCATTTTCTATTTTTAATACTAATTAATCACTTTAGTTTCATCTATTTAGCCTTAATTTCATTTTTCATAATTATTAGCCATTTTATTAATTATTTAGCTATTTTATGGGTATTTAACTTTTAGCCACTTTAATTCTCAATTAAAACCCAATTTACCCGGACCCCAACCCAATTAAACAAACCCCTTTCCCAGGAGAGGAGAGTTGTCTCAACCGAATGACATAAATCCGATTTCCGCGAGGAAAGAAGGGGGCGCGACAGCATGGCCAGCAGAGTTGTTGTCAACAACAACGTTATTTCGGTTCCCATCTTGTTGCATTACTTCAACTGCAACATTATATGCAAAGTTGTTGTCAACAACAACGTTATTTCGGTTCTACTTTCCTCCCGTAGAGGCATAACTTATTGAGATCTTTTTATTTTCATCATTTTAAGGTACTAGAACCTCGTGTAAAGTCTTATCAATTATTATGTCTTTATGATCATCTTGAGCAATTGTCTCCATGTTATGATAAACTTGATCATTTGCTCCTTTCCTTTTTCGGAGATTCTTATCATTGGAACTGATTGGTCTACCACGTTTAAGGCGTTGCCTAGACTCATTCGCATTATCATATTGTCCAGTTGTGACATCAACTCGAATTGGAGCATTTACAACTGGAATATGCGATTTAGTAACTCATGAAAGGTTACTAAATGCATCTAGCAATTGATTTGCAATATTTTGCATATAAATGATCTTCTGAACTTCTTATTCACATTGTTTTGTACAAGGATCATAATCAGATAGAGATAATATGTTCCAATCTATCTTTTTTTGCAACCGTTTGTTTTCTCCCCCTAATGTTGAAAAAACTGATTCATCAAAATGACAATCATCAAATTTGGCTATAAACAAATCTCCTATCATAGGCTCCAGATATTTAATAATAAAAGGAGATTCACAACCAATATATACTCCCAGCCTTCTTTGGGGACTCATGTTTGTATGTTGTGGTGGAGCAATTGGAACATATACTGCACATCAAAAAAATTTAGATGTGAAATATTTGGCTCCTGACCAAAAGCCAACTTTAATGGGGAGACTTCATGATAACTAGTTGGCCTTATGCGTATAAGTGTTGCTGCATGCAAAAAAACATGTTTTCACATTGAAAAGGAAAGTTTTGTCCTCATTAGCAATGGTATATCTATTAATTGGAGGCGTTTAATAAATGATTATGTTAGACCATTTTGAGTATGAGCATGAGCAATCAGATACTCAATTTTTACTCCAGTGGCCATACAATAATCAATAAAGGTCTGAGATGTAAATTCACTAGCATTATCAAGACGAATTGTCTTAATTGCACAATCTGAAAATTGTCTTTAACCTTATTATTTAGGCCAACAATCTCACAAATGCCATATTGCGAGTTTACAATAAGCACACATGTAACCATCTTGTAGATGCGTCTATCAAGACCATAAAATACTTGAATGGTCCACATGGAGGGTGTATAGGCCTATATGTATCACCCTGCATACGTTCCAGAAATGCAGGAAATTCAATCCCAACATTAGTTGTTGATGGTTTAATAACCAAATTTTCTTGAAAACAAGTAGCACAAGAGAATTGTTATTCAATATGTGCCCATTTGAATTCTCTATTATTCTGCTCCTCATGTTAGAACCGGGATGACCCAACCGGTCATGCCAAATGAGAAAATCATTAGAAGTAGTAAACCTTTTGTTTACTATGGCGTGTGATTCAACCACACCAATGTTTGTGTGGTACAACCCATAAGAAAATGCGGGTAATTTTTCTTGCATACATTTTTCCCCACTTTTATTGTAGTAATATAAATGTATTTTTCCTTCGTTAGAGGTCTCGACATGGTAGCCATTTTGGCGAATAACTTTGAAACTCAATAAATTTATTTGAAGCTTACTATAATATAATGCATTATTAATAGTTAATATCGTTCCTCCAGGTAGTAATAAGGCCGCTCTTCCAGAGCCCTCAATTAACTTTGTACTGCCAGATATTGTATTAATACATGCGTTTTTCATAACCAAATAGAGAAAATTTTATTTTCTCTTAATACTGTGTGAGTTGTAGCACTATCCAAAAGGCATAATCTTCATTACTCATCTTGAACCCAACTGAAGACTGAGGAATTTTATTTTCTTCATAAAAAAATAAAAGCACATCATGAGAAATATGGAAAAACCAACAAAACCAACAACAACATAAGACAACTTAGGTAATACTTGAAAATAAAAATAACTTTAGAACGAGACAAAAAAAAATATTGAAAACAAAAATAACAACATAATTGCATTTCCCAGTAAAATGATCAAACTTTAGTTTTGATCTCCAAAGAAGTCTTCAACTTCCAAATGAGTAAGATTACTGAGGCCTTCAAAACCATCATCACTCAAAGCAAGATTTGCCTCGACATTGTCATCATTTTTGTTTGAAGGCCTTGCCTCAAAATCATTTTTAAAGGTCAAGTGAGACTCTACTAGGGCATTAGCAGAAGATGCTCCAACATTATTTGTCTTTCTTTTGATAGAGTTTTGATAAGGCCTGACAAAATACTCAGGTGCATGTCATTCAATTTTCCAATGACCTTTCATGCCACAACGGTGACAGTTACCGCTTTGCTTCTTGAAGGATTGTTGTGAGAACCCATATCGTTCTCTCATTTGCCATGACCACCACGATGGCGATTATTATATCGTATCTTTCCATTGCATGCCCATGTACATTCATATGGCCATGGTAATTATTCTGCCTTTTTCCATACTTATCACGTCTCGCCACCATATTCGCTTCAGGAAGCGGAGCTGACCATGTGGGACGGGCTTCATAATTTTTCAGCAAAAGAGTATTATGTTGCTCAGCCACCAGAAGGCATGAGATCAATTCATAATACTTTTTAAAACATCTTTCACGGTATTGCTGATGTAATACCCTATTCGAGGCATGAAAAGTCATAAGAGTCTTTTTCAACAAATCCTCATTACTCATAACATCCCCACAAAATTTCAATTGGGAAGTTATTCGAAATACAACAGATTTATAATCACGTACGGTCTTAAAATCTTACAATCGTAAGTGCATCCACTCATATCGAGCTCTTGGCAATAACGTAGCCTTAATGTGATCATACCTTTCCTTCAAGCCAGACCACAATTCAAGTTGATATTTCACTGTCAAATATTCAACCTTCAAACCTTCATCCAAATGATGATGAAAGAAAATCATGGTCTTCGCTTTGTCTTGCCTTGATGTTAATGGTGTCACAAAGACCTTTAACGACTAAGTGAATCTCAGCATCGAGAACCCGTGGTAGGTAATTCTTTCCAAAAATGTCAAGTGGCACAAACTCAAGCTTTGACAAATTTGTGATCTATATACACTAAAATGATATTCCATAGTAAAATACTATTTTTTTCTTTAAATTATTAGTATATATTTGTTAAGTAGAACAAAAATGTCTTTTAACTTTAACACAATTTCAAATGTCGAACAACATAAAACAAGTATCCTTCCCTCAATTAATTATACTAACATGAAAATTAGCAACTTTCACATGACAATCATGCAAATAACTGAAAATAAAGAAACATAGAATTCTTTATTTTTACACATATCTAGAGATGCGAGAAATTATAAAACTGCATATTAAAGACACTAATCATGAAATTAAAATATACAATGAAGAAAACAAAATAAACAAATATACCTGAACAATGAAAAGAGCTCAATTTCGTGCTGATAACGTGTTAAGAAATGTAGTTCAAATTAATAATATAAAATAAGAAGATAAGTAGATTAAAAGAAGAAGAAATAACTTTCTTATTTCATCAAGTGTTTAAATGTATCCCATATCACATTTCATGCCTCTATTTATACTATCACATAGAAGGTTACAAAGGGATTGTCTTAAACATGACATTAATCTTTGAGATCAATGGGAAGATCATGAGGAGGGGTTATTGAGGTGTGGAAGTTACAATTACTATAGTGATGAGAGTGAAAGGTTATATATATCATAGATGAAGGTAGTGGGAGTAATGATCATCCACAATTACTTTACAACAAATTACAATAAATTCTTGAGAATAGAATTTTTAAGAGATTATAAAAAGTATTTTGCATTATCAAACTAGGGGGTACTTCACCTTTCACGTGCAAGTCACGTTTTGCCTCTACTAGTTTTAATAGTGTCTTTATTGTCAGTTGGATTATATGTGCTCAAGTTTTACAAATTAGAGCAAGTAAGATGCTAAGAGTTATATTTGATGGACAAAATTAGAACTATTCACAAAGATAAACGATAATTTTGGCAGAAACTACATTTATATTATCGGACTATCTGAAACGATTGGTGCAAAACTGTAAATGACCAAAAGAAAGTGTTGGTGAAACTACAAGAAATTACAGTTTAAAAATAAAATGAATAAAATAAGTAAATATTCTTCAGGTTGAGGCGCGGATATTTCGCTCTCTTTAAGGAGATTCAAGCCCGCTGCGGTAGTATCTTCACCAGTCCAGCAGTAATACTCTTGACTTGTCCCCTCCAGGATACAACAGTCCGAAAACGTCGTATTACTCGAACAAACTCTGGACAAGTTGTTCAGTCCAAAGTTCTACCATAATGAACACCTTCCTTCAACAAAAATAATATTCTCTTTTGTAGATAATGAGTTGGAGACTTAGATTTTTCTCCTTCTCTTAACTCTTTTTTTCACTACATCAATTTTATTTTTTTCATGCACACTACAATATTTTTCTATTTACGACACAAGAAAGAAACACCACTATTTATAGGTGTAAAATCTCTTCCATAAAATAAATTACAAAGTAGTGGATAATAAAATTATAAAACATGGTTTGCGGATACAAAATTTAATCTTTAGTGGGTAATAAGTGGTAGACCATGGCATTAGTGGTTTCATGAGTTACACCAAAATAATGACCACTTTCTTGTCAATTTATAACCATTATTTCACAAGAAATAATGCACTTTAATATTACAACTAACACCAACAAAAAGTAGAAAATTAAACTTTTGAAAGAAGAATTAACTTAAATAGTCGCTCATCAAATCACTTAAACTAAAAATAACTGGTAGATATATAATGCAAGTACAATTTATGTATAATATATGTATACAAAAATTACAACAATAACGACAACAACTAGTGTAGTTCCACAATTGGGGTATGGGGAGGGTAAGATGTACGTATTCTTATCCCTACCCTGGAAGGGCAAAAAGACCGTTTATGATAGACCCTCGACTAAACAAAAGACGGAAGAAGCGCTGATAGCAAGTAATAACAATAGATTACGAAATAGGTATTGATAGCAAGTATCAACAGTACAAAGGTATGTAGTGATACTAAACTAAGGAAGTACTTGTGGCAACCAATAACAATACAAGATATGCGATAATAACAAACTAAGGAAAAAAGAGCACCACAGTAACACTAGTATTATTGAAATAATGAAGACAAAGAGAAATACTCGGCTACTTACTAACCTTCTATCCTAATCCTCAACCTCCACACGCTCCTATCAAGGGTCATGTCTTCAGTCAGCTCAAGTTGCGCCATGTCTCGCCTGATCACCTCTCCCCAAGACTTCTTTGGCCTACCTCTATCCTTCTTCTTAATCCCCAAGGTTAACCTCTCACATGTGCATATGTGCTTCTCCTTATAATCATGTACAATTAATATGCACCAACTAAAAAAAGTAAATAATGAATCTTAGGCTATTTATGTAAAGATCCCAAAAAGAAACCAAATTAGGGCGTTTGAAACCCAAAGGAACCGACCCGGACCATCGGGCCCAAGAACCAAGTTAGGGCAATACTATCGTATATATAAAATCTAGGGTTTTAGATGTCTCCTCCTTTCTCTCTCACTGCATACATCGCTACTGCCTCACTCTTTGCCCTAAGAGACGGAGCTAGCTAACCATGGCGGACAAGGCAGTCACTATTCGTACCCGCAAGTTCATGACCAACAGGCTTCTCGCCAGGAAGCAATTTGTAAGCCTTACCAATATTTTTTCCGCATATCTACTAAATTTTTCATTGCTTAGTTGAATACTTTAAGATCCGATGTTAGGTATAAACCCAGTAAAAATATAATCTTGCATTTATTGTCTGTTGGAATCAAGGATTTAATCATTAAATGTTAGAATAGTATATACTCACAGGCTATACCAACTAGTGGGAAATACGGCTTAGTCACGTTGATACGCTTGCGTTGGGTCGTGATTTGTTTGCCAGTAGAAAATGTAGAGAAACTTGTTGGTTTATTACTCCCTCCATCCAAATTTATGTGATGATGTTGACTGAGCTCAGAGTTTAAGAAAGAAGGAAAAACTTTCGAAACGTGGTAGTCTAAAACAAGCCGAGCTTATAGATACTTGTGTGGTTGTAAAATCTCATGGTAAAATGAATTGTTTAAAGTTAAAATTGTTTCTAACTAAGGTGTCAGTTTTTGGACGACAGAGTAAAAAGGAAATACCATTACACAAACTAGGAGGAGGGTGTAGAATGGAAGGGGTCCAACTGTAGAGGAACGGATAGTGAGGGTTTTCAGCCTAACTAGCTAGTTTTGGATTGAGGCAATGTTGTAGTGCTAAGTATTGCTGCTTTTCTGTGCATTTGAAGTGATAATAATTTTTGATTGAGGCAATGTTGTAGTGCTAAGTATTGCTGCTTTTCTGTGCATTTGAAGTGATAATAAATATTTTTATTTTTGTAGATTATTGATGTACTTCATCCTGGAAGGGCCAATGTCTCAAAGGTAAGTATTTGATTTTGTTGATGCTCCTTATGTGTTTTTATATTTCATGGTTTGAGAGGATCTTTTTGGGATGCGGCTGATTAATGTGTATTGCTTATGTGAAGGCTGAGCTGAAGGAGAAGTTGTCTAGGATGTATGAGGTGAAGGACCCAAATGCTATTTTTGTTTTCAAGTTCCGTACACACTTTGGAGGTGGGAAATCAACAGGATTTGGTTTGATTTATGATTCTGTTGAAAATGCCAAGAAATATGAGCCCAAGTATAGGCTCATCAGGGTAAGTTATAGGATCTTTGCTCATTTTCATGTCTGGTTTAATGTTGTTGATAAATTCCTTAGAGGAAGATATTCTTTTTGGCTCTTTCTTATGTTTTCTTCCTCTAGTGGATAAGCACTTTGACCGGTTTAATAAACAGAACAGAATTATGACTGCCTACATCTAAGGATGCCTACTGAGATTGCCCGTGTACGATGACCATTTTTACTTTTCTTTTTCACATGGCAATTGGTTTCGTTTACAGTTTACTTAAATTCTTTTTAGAGCTGTCCATACATTATATTCTTCTTTGGGTACGCTGAAGCTTTCAGGAAAATTCTTCCGCTCAAAGTAGGAAAAGAGAAATATCTAAATTTTTGGCTGTCAAATCACACTGTTATTTTGCTGTGTTCAATTAAATAATTGTGATTTACTGTATCTGGTTCGGAGTTCAAGTAATGAAGTTGGTTCCATGTGAATTAAATATGATGTTGAAATCCTTCATTTGGTGAAACCGTATCAGATTTTTTTACTGCAAGTTAAGAAGGACAAATGATTTGAAGAGAGAACTACATAAAATCTGTGACCAGCTTGTAGAAAATTGAATAGGAAGAAAGCAGACTTGGTTACTACAGTTTTTTATGCCTTGGATAGTTTGTTGTGTTTATCCAGTTCCATCAGGATCGCTTAACCTAGTGTTTTGCCTTTTTCCCCCTAATAAAAGTGGAATGCGGTTTTTACTGGCTGTTGAAAGGCAGAATTTTTGCTCTTGCCATGTTAGTGGAAGTCCTTGCTCGCCTTTTCTACGTGGGTTCTCATCGTTAGTTCAATTCTTTGTATTGCAGAATGGGCTCGACACTAAGGTTGAGAAGTCTAGGAAACAAATGAAGGAAAGGAAGAACAGGGCCAAGAAGGTCCGCGGTGTAAAGAAGGTGTGTCATCATTACTGTTTTAGAGGTCTTTGTTCTATTTTCAGTATGGTCGTATTTTTCACCAAATTGATTTGTTGCTATTTCTTTGATGCAGACCAAGGCTGGTGATGCTAAGAAGAAATAAGTCTTATCCAAACAAAAAATCTCATTTTGGGAATCTTTTGGTGGCGTACGTGTTTTTCTTTTGGTGTTGTTGAGCCATAATTTACTGTTGATTTTGACTTTGATTTTGGGGCAATTCAGCTGTCTTCTCATAGGGATATCATGGAGGGCTTAGAGTACTTGAGATTTCTTATTAATTAGTGTTACTTGTTACTGTTATTTTAGTAGAGCTCTTTTCCGCACTAGAAGCTTTGTTTGGATTAACTTTTGAATGACAAATCTTCAATATATGGTTGTTCCGCCTTTATGATTGTCATTTGCCGATTGCAATCTTTTGGCTGTTCTGCCCTAATTGTCTGTCTTTTGCCGGTAGCAATCTATTGGTGCATCATGCGCTGGTTGAGTAATTCATTCTGCAACCTGTTACGGTTCACCACAACTGTTGATGATCTTTCTTACTATGATTGGAGTAGATGAGCTCATAATAGGAGTGTCAAGTGCGCGGATCGGATCAGATATGGATGGGTCAAGATGAGTAACATAAAAATAGATAAATTATCTGATTCGATCCATATTTAATATGGATAGAAAATTGTATAACTTGCGGATCCATATTTAATATGGATAGAAAATCTAACTTGAGAGACTTTCAATTTGAGTCTTTATAACTATATTTTTTATTCATTTTGTCACCACTAGAAGCTCCTGTGCTTTTACCACTTGGCCATCCTTCAGCTTTGAATAGCGTGGAAATGAAATAGGTGCAGAATTTCAGTTGGGGTTATGTGCTTTATACCATACTTTTTAAACCTTTCTAAGGAAGGAGATTACTATCAAGTCTTTTTCATGAAAATGCAAAATTAGGTAGAATTAGATAATACAGAAAGAGTAGAAACTTTTAGCTTTCTTCCATATTTAGCTAGTTTATCCCTTATTTGAATATATGTGATTGTACACGTTCACATCCCTCGATTTAACTAAGGATAAGCTGTAATCTCTCCTCTACTTAACATGTTAATGACCTCTATTTGATAATGAAATCTCAGTATATATCAATCTTAAGTGCATTCGTTTAGATTTTCACCATCGGTGTTAGTTGTGAAGGGAATATTTTGGTAGACCCAAAAATCCCTTCCCCATTATAACTCTTCCAATTTTTTTTTTTTTTTTTTATTAAAAGAAGCACATGGGTGGTGTAGCGTGCATTATTAAACTTCTATCTAACTATACATTCTCTTAATATTTTATGGTTACTCTTATCGTCTTTTTCCTCTGCATAGGTGTAAGTGTTATCACTTAAAGATATTGAAGAATAACACCGTTTTTATCCCTAAACTTCTACCAATGCTCTATTTTCTTCATATTTTACTGTTACTCTTATCGTCCTTTCCCCTCTTCCGTAGGTGTAAGTGTAATCACTTAAAATATATTGACGAATAACACTCTTTTTATCCCTATTATAGTATTCGTACCCGTGAAGAATATTATAAAAGATAATATTTTAAAAAAATTGGTAGATACAAAGAAACATGCAAATGCTATTATTTTATCAACATATAAATGCATTGAATATTCTTACATTCAAGTCACGAGGAAACAAAAATACCATACATAATACAAAATTGGCATGAAAAAAAAAAGCTGTTATCTCATTATTATTATTATATCTAACTATCCATTAGAAAATTGTTAGTGATGAAAGGACACCTAAAACTTGATTGTCAGGACCAGCACAACTTTTCTTAGACTAATCACAATCATGCAAAAACACCAAAATCTTACTTCATAAGGTCTAAAAACGCTTTTTGAACCTAAATACAAAACCATCAATAGCAAAATAATTCAATTAAAGTGAATCAAAATTATTCGATAAATATGAACCTCATATTTCTCCTTATATTTCAAGCTAGCTTAACACTTCCAGTTATATTGCAAATTCTAGATGTGGAACAATTCTTTCTTATTCAAACATGCCTATCTAAAAATACAAACTTATCCCTTCTACCACTTTAATCACCTTAGCTGAAAGGATAAACAGTTGTGCCCAGAAAGCTTGCACCCCAAACAAAACACTATGAACTAGCTGCACTCTACCTGCATAGGAGAGAGTTTTAGCAGTCCAAGAAGTAATTCTTTTAGTTATTTTTTTAATAAGTGGCTGCCGTTGAAGTAAGCTCAGCTTCTTCGTAGATAAAAGAGACTCCAAGATACTTGAATGGGAGTTCTCCACTTGTAAGTCCTAACCACTGTAAGATTTGTTGTCTGTTTGTCTCTTGAACACCTCCAAAATATGTTTCACTCTTGCTTAAATTAGCTTGTAATCCAGATGCTTGAGTGAACTGCTGGAACTTTTGTTGCATTGCTTGCACAGATTTCAAATCACCCCTCGCAAATAGCAGAAGGTCATCTGCAAAACTTAGGTGAGTGATCCCAAGTTTTGCACACCTAGGATGATACTTGAATTCTTTCTCCTCTTTCAAGCTAGCCAGGTTCCTACTCAGATATTCCATAGCAATAGCAAAAAGGAAAGGTGACATGGGATCACCCTGCCTTAACCCCTTTGCAGCATTGAAAGGTCTTGTTGGTTCACCATTAACTACAATAGAGTAGTTAACTGTCTTGACACATTCCATAACCCATCATATGAATAGTTGAGGAAATCCTAGCTCCTCAATTACTTGTTTCATAAATTTGCATTCCACAGAATCATAGGCTTTTTGAAGGTCTGTCTTGATCATAACTCTAGGAGACAGATTCTTCCTAGTGTATGCCTTCACTAGCTCATGAGCCAATATAATGTTGTCTGCAATCTTCCTTTCAGGTATGAATCCTGCTTGAGCTTCATTTATCATTGTTCCAACCACTTTCTGAATCCTACCTGCCAAAATTTTTGAGATCAGCTTATAAAGGAAGTTCATCATGCAATTGGCCTAAATTCTCTAACAGCTTTATGTTTAGACACTTTGGGCACCAGAGTTACAGCTGTACAGTTTATTGCTCTATACAACTTTCCAAATTTAAAAAATTCCAGAACATCCCCCATAACTTCATCTTTGACAATATGCCAAGCTTGCTTGAAGAAGAATGCATTATAACCATCTACTCCAGGTGCTTTATAATCACCTATAAAGCATAATCCTTCATATATCGCTTCTGTAGTCACATCTCTGCATAGGTCAATTCTTTGTTGTTGATTAAGTTTGGCTCATTTTCTCATGATCTCCTTATCTATAGCAGGTAGTATATGAGCAGCACTTCCCATCAAGGACTTGTAAAAATTCACAACCTCCTTTTGAATACTCTTTGCATCAGTTAATTTGCTCCCATTGATAGCTTGTAATTCAGTAATTTGTTTCCTCTGGCACCTTTCTGTCATCACAACAAAAAAATATTTAGTGTTAGAGTCTCCCAATTATATCCATTTTGCCCTGGCTTTCTGTCTTAAAGCACATTCTTCAATCATACTCCATTTCTCCAGATTCAACATCAATTCTTTCTCTTTCAATAATATCTCTGCATTGCTGTCAGAATTTATATCTTGTTGTACTTTCTCTAGCTCAATTCTGCTCAGTTCTATCTTTCTTTTAATAAATTTGAATTCCTCTACATTAAGTTTTTTCAATACTATCCTTAATGCCTTCAGCTTCATCCATACATTCTTCATTTTGTGATCATGTAATTTTTGGTTCCATATCTGTTGAACTTCCTGTAGAAACCTCTCATGTCCAGCTCACACATTAAAGAATTTAAAAGGAACTCTCCTGCTTCTCTGTAATTCATTGAAAGACAAACCCATACGTAGTAGCTATATGTCCCCATTTCATCATCCATTCATAGTTTCCGAATACCCTATCAATCATACTCTATATTCTATCTCCACCATCCTGCTTGTTAGACCATGTATAATATTCACCTTCCCAGTTTAGTTCATTCAACTTTAGCTCTTGGATACAATCATTAAAGTCTTGTGTTTCAGCTTTAGTGACTGGATTTCCATGTTTCCTATCTTGCTATTGCAGTACAACATTAAAATCACCTCCAATTATCCAGGGGCTGGTTATCATCTGATTTATCTCTTTCAAATTCTCCCATAGTTGTCTCCTCTTCTCAAATGTATTTATCCATAAACTATAAATACTCCATATTCTCCATCATTGCTAGTTTTGGAGACAATACAGTGTATCACATGAGCTTATGCTTTTATCAACTTCACATCATAGTAGTTAGGATCCCATAGAATTCATATTCTACCATTTATTGCTGCATTATAGTTATTAATCATCTCCCATCCAGGTGCTATGTGTTGGCTGATTGTTTTTGCATTTTTCTCCTTCACTCTAGTTTCAATGATCCCTGCCAGTTTGATGTTTTTGATTTTCAAATAATTTTTCATCTCCTACCTCTTATACCATTTATTGATACCCCTCACATTCCATATTAACCACTTCATTTATTGGTTTCTGCATTCCCCACCTCTATCATGAGGTAAGGTATAAGCTCCACTAGTACTTGGTGTCCCTCTTCTTGTATTATTTCTACTAGACTGTGGTGTCATCATGGAAAAGTTCGCAAGGTTAAAGTCTAGTGTTTTCTTCCCTTTATCCACAATCTCTTTGTTATTGTTTCCCTTATCACCAATTGATGATTTGGTCTTGACTGTAATTCTCCTTGTTGAGCTCCAACTTTGTCATCCACAATTTTGTCTTTCACACCAGGTGTGTTAGGTGTTTCACTCGCACTTGCTTCTGCATTTGCCTGTTCTACATTTATCAATTATTTTGTAATAGGTCCTTTGGTTCTCCATTCATATGTAACCTTTTTGCTGCCCTTCTTCTTTGTGGTTGTACTTCCATCTGTTCCTTATTTCCTTGAAGGTTATGACATATTAACCCAATAACTTGACATTTGTCATAATGACTGGTTTTCACTCATAGTTTATGTCCTGTTGGAATACCTTTCCTCTAGGATCCATCACCATGATCTCAGTAGGCAGAGCTTTTGTCACATTTACTTCAATAAGCATCCTTGCATACGAAATCCTTGTTTGTTTAGTTGTGCATTCATCAGCAAACAAAGGCTTTCCAACCGCACTTGCAATCTTACTCAATGCTTCATTTCCCCAGCAACTCATAAGTAATTTTGGGAAAATCACCCATAGGGGAATATCAGTTAGAAATTCCTTACTGATATCAAAATCTGGAGTCCAAGGTTTGAGAATAATTGGTCAGTTTCTTATAGTATGAGGTCCAACATAGAAAATTCTGTGCATATCATCCATATTTTGAAACTTTATCACATAATGATCATCTTCATGAAGAAACAGATCTGGTTCATCAATGTCAAGCCAATGTTGAGCAATATACCTTTGCATAACATTATATCCTGGGTCTTCACCCATAATATAAGCAATCATTGATGCACTCCACTTCTCTTCTTCTTCCTTCACATCCTGCATCTTAAGCTGCACCACTGTTTGGCCATCTATAATCTGTGGAGGTACATAATTCAAAGCCATTCCATGAGTAGCCACTCTATTTTGTTGAAATAGAGTTGACCACTTTTTCGCCTCCTGCCGTCGATCTATGGGATTTGCCTATATAGTTCCCTTACTCTGCTCATCTCTTGGTCCCTTAACTTTTACACCCTGTGCACTCATAGCTTCCTTGCCTGGGTTGATTTGTCTCACCCCTTCCGTTATTGTTTCATCGGATTGCCCTTCAGTTCCAATAGCAAATTCCTTCACTCCTTGTTCAGCTTGAGTAGGAGAGTTGTGCATCTGATTTCCACTTATCTCTGAGCTAATTAATGGTGCAATTTCAACCTCTCCTTGTTCAGTTGCAACCTGTTGCTCCGGTGTCTGCATGACCTCTCCAACCTTCGATTTATTAGTATATGAGTTTCTAATGGTTGAGATCGGTGTCTTCGGATGCTTTCGTGGTCTTCCTCTTCCTCTCCCTCGCCCTCTAGCCATTGCAGCCACACTCGACGCACGTTTAGCTAACGTGAGCTGAGAGCATGGTGAAGACGAGCTCACCCAGATTCTTAATAATGTGTTTTTGTCTCTCCTTTTTATTATTATAGATTTTCTTGAGGAGACCTAAAAAATAAAAGAAAAAAAAAGTTAAAAATTGTGTGAGGTATGATAAAGATTAGGGGTGGGCATAGTTTATTCGGATTTTGGTTTGGGTTTTCGAATTATGGATTTGATTTTTAAATTTTTTGAATTCGAATTTAGATATTGGAATTGGTACTTCGGATTTTTGGACATCCGAAAATCCAAAGTTTTTATATTTTATATTTAGTTCATTATTCACATGCTAGTAGTAATAAGTTCAATACTCTAACCATTAGATATTATCTCATATTCAATATTAATTACTAAGTTACTGTAAGAATACTTTCTATTTGGATATGGTTTTACTATAGCTGTTTCTTATCATCCGTATTAATGTTTGAGTTGCGTTTTCTTGATAATAGTTTCAGTACTTAAATACTTTATTTGGATGATTACGGTGAGGAACTTTTCAGGCAAATTAACATGAGTAGTTCATTTGAATATTTATTTTTGTAAAAAGAAGAAACATATCCAAATAGAAAGTATTCCAAACCGATTAATCCAAATCAAAGTTTATATACTTTATATTTAGTTCATTATCTATATGCTAGTAGTAATAAGTTCAACACCCTACCCATTAGATATTATCTCATATTCAATATTAATTACTAAGTTACTACTTTCTATTTGGATATCTCATATTCAATATAGTATTCCAAACTTTAATCCAAAATAGAACTTAAATCTGATTCAATCCGAGGTTATTTGGATTAGATTTGGATTGTCATTTCTTCAATCCAAAAATTAAAAATTCAAACAGAAATTTTTATATTCAATCCGAACTGCCCGAACAGCCGCCCCCAATAAAGATCTTTCATCCTTAACGGAAATCTCAATCCAAATATCGAATACTTAGGAGAGAGAAAAGGGAAATAGCCGATAAGAAAGTAGTTAGCCCGTATAGAGATGCTAATTTTATTTTAAACGTGAAAAACATTCTATATGTAGGTTTGAACTAACGCAAGTTTAAACTTAGCAATTTCTTGTCAATTATTAATTAGTTAAACCGAATGAACATTGTGAGATCATTTCAGAACTGAGCATTAAAAAAAAATAGTTTCTCAAACAAAAAGAAGCATAGGTTGGATTTTGAATATGAGGAGGAAAAAAAATGAAATCGCATCAATCCAAGCCAAAAAATTTGTGTTTTCTGTTCATAGAGTTTTACTACTTGATTTAATTATTGTCAATATTTTTAATATGAGTTCTTATTGAAATTTAACACTTTCGTTTTTTATATTATATTCCATAAAAAAGGCTAGACTAAAGTCAGATGTGAGGCCTAGGAGCTTATTCACCCTATATTAAGGCTTATTCACCCTATATTAAGGTTCAAACCTTTTTCATTTTGTCCTCTAACCAAAATAATGCATGAAAAAAGAATTTTTATTTACGAGATTCGACTCGTGACGTGGTCTAATACATACATTACGTGTTACCTTCTTATTACTATATCAAAAACTTTGGGAGAAAAGAAAAAATATTCAATTGAATGTATATTTTTGAAGACGTAAGAATTGTAAAATTTCAGAAAAAAATGATTTTTTAAAAGTGAAAATGGTATTTGAAAATTAGAGTTGTATTTGGACATGAATATAATTTTGAGTTATTTTTATATTTTTGTGAGTGGTTTGAAGTAAAAAATTTAAAAAAATACCTTTTTGAAAAGTTTTGAAATTCATCTTCAAGTAAATATGATATTTTGAAAAAAAAGAAAAGAACTCTGTAAAAATAAATCTTTTTTATAGCCAAATGGACCCTAAAGAAAAGGTAAAAAACAACAAAAAGCTATATAACATAAAAAAAATAATATATATATATCAATTATTATTTTAAGAGCGATTATACAGTATAATTCAAGCTAAATGGAGACAATCAAGAAGAGAAAGGAGCATCTTCCCCACGTAATATTCTATTCTTTTGGAAATGTCCAGAAAAACACCGCTTTTTAGTTGTACACAAAATCCAGTCACGGTATCCTGTTTTGTTTTTCTACCCCTTTTTTACCTTTGCTTTATCCTCAGCCAATCACTAGGTCTCTTTCTCTCTCTCTTTTTTCTTACGTACACAGTGAGTTACTATATTATATGTAGAAAACAAATACGTGGTTCATTTTTGACTTTGCTACTTTCCACGTTTATTTCCTATCGCTATATCTATATCTATATATATATTTCTCTCCCTCTTCCCTTTCCCCCAAACTAACTCAATCTTTTCTTTTGCCCAAATTTCTTTCCTTTGAATCTAAGGTTCAATTTCATCATGGAAGAAGCTAATGGTAAGTGATATGTACATCTTTCTGGGAATTTTCTTGACTTGAAAATTCAGTCTGATCATGGTTTTTTTTTCCTTTTTGGTTTAATCTTGATTCATTTGGGGACTCATTGTATTTCCCATTGTGTCTCTTCTTCAGTTTTTTAGCCAAATATCTTTATTCAGTTTTTTTTTAGTGTGGTTTGATTAATTCTTTCATTGGATTGTATCTGGGCAATGGGCATGATCTGGTCTTTGGGTTTGTGGGTTGACTGAATAAAACTTCATTGTTTTGTAGTTACGACCAGTTGAATTGCGATCCATGCTTTTTGTTTGTTGAATTTACAGAATTTATACTGTTTTGACTTCCTAAATTAAAGATAATTATGATCATGGGACAATGGTCTATGTACTTTGAACTTGTTTTGCTACTATGTTGTGCTGTTTCCTACTTTTATCAAGCAATGGTTATGTATATTGCTTTACTGAGGTGTGTTGCATTATGAGCTATATTGAAGCATCATCAGTTTCTTGATCACGAATTGAAGTACTAAATGAGATCCTGGCTACCACCCTTTTTATTTATTCAATTACTTATTTGTGCTTGTTGTATATGTCTTTCTGTATCTAAAGGTGGAGAATTTTTAGACCCCCATCTTGCTGCAGTCTTATTTTGGTTCTGAATTTTCAGTTTTACAAATTTGTTCATCAAGTTGTATTCTTACTGTCTTTCATCATTGTTTAGTTGTTGAAGCGAAGGATGGAACTATCTCGGTAGCATCTGCATTTGCTGGTCACCAAGAAGGTAATCTGAAATTCTTCTATTCCTGTTAGTCTTTGCTCTCAGTTTCTTACACATTTTACTAACATAAAACTTATAGAAATTGTTTGTCTAGTGTTTCTTCATTACATACATGCACTGAAATGACCTTGATTTAAACTATATGTATCTGCAATTCTGCACACTGTAAAATGTTTTACTTGCATTTTATCTTCGTATATTGACTTATAATCAGATGGACATACATGTAACTAGATGGCCCTTTGATTTTACTTTATTTTGTTTCTTGCTTTTATATTGTACTGCCCTGGATGATTACTTTTCGAAGTCTTGCTGTAGCTATTCATCCAGTTATAGTAGGAAGAATGTGAATGATCTAGTATTTGCCTGTCTTTGGGGAAAAAAAGTATATCAGTAATGTTTATTTGAGTAAATGTTAAACTCTTCAAAAAAGAAAAAGAAAAAGAATGAACGTTAAATTTCTCTTTTTCCTCGGGAATTTTCACCAGCTGTACAGGATAGAGACCACAAATTCTTGACACAAGCTGTCGAAGAAGCTTACAAGGGTGTAGAATGTGGACATGGAGGCCCTTTTGGTGCTGTCGTTGTTCGCAATGATGAAGTAGTTGTTAGCTGCCACAACATGGTTTTGCAGTATACTGACCCTACAGCTCATGCAGAAGTTACGGCAGTAAGAGAGGTTAGTGTTCCAACTCCATCATATGTTCTGCGCTATACAACTCTTGCCTATCCGTGTGAATTCAAAGGATGATCCTTTTGCAATACTATGCTGGAGGCGACATGTTGTTGGTCCAGACTACTGTCATTTCTCTTTTTGGGTTGTATTCCCACTCCATTCTTTATGTCCAATTGTCTGGTGACTCTGTTTGCTGAAGTTTTCCTAGTTCCAAGTTCTAGCCGAACTAGTTTATGAGGTTGTCTGGCTTTATACCGTAATTGCCCCTTTTCTGGAACAGTTTGGACTTGTAATCCTTGGGCATGTAGGATAAGTTGGCTGCTCGTGCCAATGCTTATCGATCTATTGTGTAATACTGGTACCAGAAGTACTATATGCTCTTTCATTATGCCCAACATCTTTTATTTCTCATCTTATATTGATTAATTCTCTAAAGTGAAGAATCCATTTAAAAGATGTGTGTTCTAGCTGTCACTTCTTCTTCCATTAAGGAATTCTGTTTAGGATGGTTATGCTGCTGGTATAGCTTGCTTTCGTATCAACAACAACAACAACAACCCAGTAAAATCCCACAAGTGGGGATAGCTAGCTTTCCTATCACTGCAACAAAATATTATCTCTTCGTCCCAAATCTGGATAACCCGATTCATCTGTATTTAGAAGAAGTGGAGTCCAACAATGAAGATAAAGTTAAAATTAGTATGGAGAAAACTTCAAAGACCATTTTAATAAGGCAGACACACTGTTGGGATATTCCAAAATAGAATACCTGAGAGTTAAACCAATAGACAAATATAAAATGCAGAACGGTTAAGACAGAGGGATCATATTGTATGTCCATCATTTCAATGCTGCATGTCTGCATTTTGCTTTTCTTCTAATTTTTGTGGGTAAGTTCCCTCTCCTTGATGAATGCTTATTTCTTGTGTTCTTATGATTCTTCATATTGAACTTTTCCTTGATGTGCAGTGCTCTTGAACTCAAAAATGACAGCATCAACACCCTCTTTGTCAAGTCATTCTTCTTCGTTTTCCTTGGTATAATCTTTTTTTTATTTTTGAGAAAGGTGGTCTTGTATAAATCATCGACACCAAAAACTGTTGGTATCCGTATTTACAGGCTCAAAAAGGGCAAAAATCATCCTTATTCTTCCCACAAGGATTCCTTTTACAAGGATTCTATGAGGTCTAGTATAGACCTGCTTCATTTACATAGTTTTATTACACCAGAAATGAAATAACAATATACAATTCATTTTTGTCCTCTTGATTGAGTTGCATCAATCTTCAAACCGTCTTGCATTTCTTTCCTCCAGAAAATCCACCATATGCAAGCTGGGAATATGCTCCACTATTCTTTTTGTCTAACACTGTCCTTGCTACAATCCTCTTAATGATCTATAAGGTGTATTGTGGAACTAAATTCTAGCTGGTACTGCTTTATTATCTCTTTTAACTTAAATTGAGACTTTATATCTTGACTTTGGTTTAGAAAGATAGATTCTTTATAACGTATAACTGATTCTCATGTAGTTTCTGCTGCATATGTTGGACTATTATTAGAAAATATGAGAATTCCAAAAAAGAAGAAGCAATAGACCAAGTTCTACTTATATAGTTGGAGAAATGATCAAAGCACATACGGGAACTAGATCAGTGGGGATATATATTTGAACTGGATGTTGGTTCAGAGAAACCACACCTTAGCCCTTGGTGGAAAGGCCCATGGACCTTGTAATGCTACTTCGGCACAGTACATTACTGGAGGACAAAAATTGCAACTGAAAGAGCAATTGCTTCACCAATAACTGTTGTTAGGCTTTAATTTGTGCAGATTACGGCTGCATAGCCATCCAAATATCTCTTTGAGATTGCTGGGACCCCTTGCCTCCTCCTCAAGGTGTGACACTTAACGCATGCACACTAGGATGTTGCAAGGGGGAACAGCAATATCGTAGCATGATGTGGCCAAAGTGATTGACTACTTTGGATGGCCCAGCTATCAAAGATATTAAATAAATTCAACCAATCAACAGCCTGTCATTACCAAACAAAGTTGGGGTCAACTATAGTCAAAAATCATTGCGCTCTATCGGGCATAAGAATGAATTCATTTCCATGAGGATTAAACATAATTGGACTATCTCTATGCTGTGGACTTACTGAACCCTTCTCCTTTGTTCAGAACTTTTTTTTATTTTTGGATTGGAAGGTGGTGGAGGGGATTCCCATAGTGAGGGTTCCCCATTTTACTATTCGCCATCATGTTATTGCACGGTAAGCATAGTAGGATGTTGAAGGGTTGAACTGATGTTACTTGAGAGACATTATGGTCAAATTGCTCCCCCTCCCCCCCCCCCCACCACAACACACACACAATTCTTTTACAGGCAGAGCGATGTCAATACTTTGTGGCTTTACAGCTGGCAAAGTTCATGGCCACTAATTATTCTGGATTGCTGTTTCTTAGGTTGATATGCAGGTTTAAAATGGCAGATTGTGGAAAAAAGGTAGTTGGTAGAGAAAATGAATACTATAATTCTAGTGATAGGATTACTATAAACCCCAAACTTCTCTGACTGTGGCCGTTGGTGCGGTGCTAGAATTTTTTGCTTTAGCTTCTGCTATATTTGCTTGTTTTCCAGCCAAAGATGTTTACAATGGATTTTCAGTCCAATGTTACAGAGTTGACATGTATTTGAGTTCCCTTACGAATTGGTGTTCAGTTAGAACTGATCATATGCAGCTTTGTGATGTCATTGTCAACTGACATCTCCATTTAGTGAGCAGTGGGACGAATCAACTGGCATCTCCATTTAGTGAGCAATGGGACGAATCAACTGACATCTCCATTTAGTGAGCAGTGGGATGATGTGAAAAAACTCCATCTTATACCTGTCTGAAAATAAGATGCACTTGATGCATCAGATCTCTCTGGTCAAGTGACAAGCACTTATTGAGGTTAAAATAAAGTTAGTTGACTAGTTATGAAACACCTGTCTGAACTATGAAGCAGCTTTGTGATGTCATGGTCTATATGAAAATGGATTATACTAGATAAAGAAGGGGTGGTTAGGCGTTAGTTGTCATGTGATACATACAGAATTCTCCTTTGTTTTTCTGTTTAATGGAACTACAGTTTGTGTTAAAGTATTTTTCTCGCCCCTGATCTCTTGCTCATCACTTTTGACACATCTTCAGGCATGTAAAAAGCTAAAGCGATTTGAGCTCTCAGATTGTGAGATATATGCTTCTTGTGAGCCCTGTCCGATGTGCTTTGGTGCTATCCATCTATCACGTATTAAGGTGTATACTTGTGCCTTTGGCTCTTTCCCATTTTGTTATCCTTTTTAACTGAACAGGCTCCTCCTTTTCATTTTGACAATGCTGATGCTTCTACCTGTATCCTTTGCACAGAGGTTGGTATATGGAGCCAAAGCTGAAGCTGCAATTGCTATCGGGTTTGATGATTTCATTGCGGATGCTCTTAGAGGTACTGGATTTTATCAGAAGGCTCAGTTAGAGATCAAGAAGGCTGATGGTAAGGGAGCCCTTATAGCTGAACAAGTATTTGAGAAGACCAAAGAAAAGTTTACCATCTATTGAGAGAAGACGTAAATTGTAAGGGAAGAAAAGTACAGTCATCTGATTTCATTACTGATCCTGATGTTGATAAACTAATTATGCTTTCTCTGAATAATATTTCTAAGACACTCATTTTCTCAAATTGTATGTATCTGTTGAACTTAACACGTGGATACCACTCAGCTCGACAAAGCCTCTTTCTTTTTCCCTTTTCTTTTGGTTGATAACAATTCTTGAGGGCTGATTCTTCGATGGATGTGGGGGGGTCTTGGTGTCGACTGGTCTAACTAGAATTCTGTGCTGGTGCTATCTCATTAATTAAACTGAATAAGTCTTGATATGATGGAGTTCATATGGGAAAAGTCTCTTCTGGGTAGTGTAAACCTATAACAATTTAAGTACTAATTTTGAAGTGGGAACGGAGATGACAACCAATAATACAATGATTCCACTCCATAATGGTGATGGATGTAAAGCTAGAAAGCACTTGATCACAACCTAGGATAAAACACATGGACCTGGAAATTATAGCTTGTTCAAGCATCGGAAATAAATATTTAAATCAGTGTTTTCAAAAGCGAAAAGCTCTAAAAACACTCTAGGTTAATTGGGATTTTAAGCGCAAAGCGGAATTTAAGTATGGGCTTTAGTTAAAAGGGCGCAATGCGAGAAAAAAAATAAAAATATGTATGTAGTTTAAGATAAAACTAACAAATTCATTCATACTGTTTTTCTTAACAACTAATACACCTATTTGCTGATTAGGTCTAGCATTGCTCCATTCAATATAGAACTCATGGACAATAAGGGTCATGTCTTGGTGCAAGTGAGGCGAAGCGCCCTCCTTGAACTTTTCTGAGCTTCAGGGCTTAAACGCGTCTTAAATAAGGCTTTGACAACACTGATTTTAGTATGTTCCTGCAAACCATAAATAACTATTTACGCCAAACCATTAATGCACGGCTTGTATTTGTGAACATAAAAACTTCTCACTTAACTATGATTACTTAATATTTATTCTCAATTCACTAGATCACTTAACATGGTAAGCTGATATGATTTTATGTCAACACTAAGTGTGAATGAATTAATACACATCTCATTTATCTTGGATTAGAGGCATTGGTCTAATTGGAAATTCGCCATAACTAATGCTTTACTCAAAAGAACATTCACTTATCGGTGTCTTGAATTCCTGTGGGTACTTTAGCTTCATCTGCTCCAGAGTAACTTTGTGGCTCAAACGAAGACATAAAGTTGGCTCTACTTTCTTTGAAAGTCAAAAAACAGAAAAGGCACCTTGGTTCTTGTGTATAGGGAAATGTAGAGAAGCAGCAGCGCAGCATTTCAATCAGAGAGATCAAGAACTGACATTAACTGAACAATCTGCTTCTATCAAATTCATTTCTATATACAAAATAGACATCATCTATTGTTGCAACAGTCCTCAAAAACAAGCAGAGCATATAACAGGGCTGTCAACAATTAGAACTCATTATTCAACAACCCCAAAAGAGTTGAATACCTAAAGAGCGGCTTCACAATGTATCCAATGCTACAACTGTCAGCCATTATATCATCAACAATCTGATCAAACTATCAAAGCTAGAATTATTTGAGAAATGTTTACATAAAAAAAAAAGCAACCTTTTTTATTATTGTCATCAGCAACTAACTTCCCATTGATCTCAGCTCCTCCAATTGTGCTTTGATCTGATCTTGAACCAGCTCTAATCTCTTCGAATACACTTCCAGCTCTAACATCTGTTGCTTCCTCCATTTCTCGTCCCCCATCATTTCCATGCTCATTGCACCTCCCCCGAGCCCCAATGGAATCGGACTCATCCCCATTCCTCCGAATCCAAACCCTCTGCTAGGCCCGTTCAAATTCGCCACACTGTTCAACAACTCCTTGAAAATTGGTGATACACAATTCCTCACTGTTTCCTCAATCAAGCTAGGCATTGAAGCAGCCACCGTAGCTGTGGCTGTGGCTGTGGCTGCAACGCCAGACACGGGCTCAGCTGCCAATGGTACGGTGGTGCTGCCACCGGATGGCTGATAAGGTTGTTGCTCGACTTTAACTGCTTCTGTAGATGCAGCTGGAGATCGCTTTCGTGGTCTCGGAGTTTTAATGTCAATTCCGTTAGGGTTAGAGTTAAGGTTAAACTTAGGGCTATGATCAATGAGATCATTAGCATTTGGGTTAGGGTTAAGGTGAGCGTCGTCATCATCGAATCCACCGTCTTCCGGCTGGGCATAGAGAACGACAGCGCCAGCAACGCCGTTAGCTCCTCCGCGGACGGCGGAGCCTACATTAGTCCAGATCTTGCGAGAGATTTCGAAAGTGGCGTGATCGTGAGCGCTCTTGAAGACGAACTCCTTACCCGATCCCATCTTGCTCATCACAGTCCTGTACTTCTTCTTCAACCGCCGGAGCTTCTCGACCAGCTGGTTCTTGTTGAAATCCAGCTGGAATTTGCTCTTGATCTGGTCGTAAAACGCCGTCGTATCGTAATGGTGCTGCGGCGTCGACGAATTGTTCAAGCCGCGCTGAGTCGTGTAGTCGAGGAACCCTTGTAACAGTTCAATCTCGTCCTCGTCAGTCCACAGACGTTGAAACAGCTTCCGTTGAGAGTCGTCAAAAGTCGCCGATGGCTTCTTCTCTGGCAGAATAACGGGAATGGTAAAATCATCGAGACGACGTCTTTTAAGATCGGGGTAAAGGGCAAGAGAATCACTGGTGGAGACGCCAACGCCGGAGACGGCTATGGTAACCTCGCCGGCGAGGGAAGGGGAGGAAGTGGAGTCGTCATCACCGTCAACATCGACGTCATCGTCGAGGTTGTCGTCGTTGTAGATTGGTTGATGCTGGTGGTGATGTTCTAGAGAAGCCATGAGGGGGGTGGGGTTAAGGTTCAGTGAGCTAAGGTTAAAAAAAGTGGTAAAGAAGGGTGCGGTGCGGCAGTGGTTAGGCCGAAAGTAAAGGGGGTCACGAGCGTGGGTGCGGGGGGGGGGGATGGTAGGGAGGGGTTGGTAATTTTGAGGTTGTTTCGTGTACGACTCGGGTTGGGGGTTGAAATGTTTGACTGGATCGGGGGTGATGTGGTGCACACGTATACGCCTGCAGTATAACTGGTTCCCTGGTAAGCATGATCTCACCAGCTTTAGAATCACTTGGATTAGCTTGTTATAAATAACTGTTAAAATGATAATGTTGACATTTTGACTTGCTGAAATTAATTTTCATATAAATAAGTAGGTACAAGTATATATTTGCAAGAAAATATTGAAACTAATAATAACCAGTTTATATGTTTAACAAAAAAGTGTTGATAATTTTTTTTTTAAATGAACAAAAGTACCTTTACAAATTTTGTAGAGAAATTAAGAAACGATGGATATGGAATGAAAGACATTTAGGACTTTTATTTTGAAAAATATATTTAATGAATTTAGCTGAAGTAAAAAAAAAAATCTACTAGAAAGAACTGATAAATTATGATTTTAAGTTTAATATAGTAGAAAAAATAGGCATTAATTGTGAAAAATATTTATACTATCAAAGAAATAAAATAATAGATTATTTCCTCGTAAAATCTTGCAGTAATCCGCAAGCTGAAACAAAAAGTAACTAACAGTCCAATCTTGCCAGTTTTGCATGCCACTTACAAAATAATAATAATAGTTGAAGTGCATATTATACCATAGAATCCATAATAATGATAGTATTTTGATAAGTCTTGAGAAATAATTTGTGAAATGAGTTATAATAATAGTGGGGACGCGAGCATTATGTGATTGACGACGACGAATTACATACGGGAGGCAACAAGAGAGGTGTTTGGAGTCTCGAAGGGTTACGCTGGCGGGCACAAAGGCGACTGGTGGTGTAATGTAATGGTCCAAGGTAAAGTGGAAGGGAAGAAGACGGCGTACCTGAAGCTAGTTGGGAGCACATGCGAGGTAGAGAGGAGTGCACACAGGGAAAGGTATAAGGTAGCTAGGAAGGAGGCGAAACTGGCGGTCACGGAGGCTAAGACTGCGGCTTTTAGTTGTATGTACAAGGAACTAGGGCCAAAGGCGAGGAGAAGAAATTATTCCGGCTGGCCAAGGCGAGAGAGAGGAAGGCCCGGGATCTGGACCAAGGGAGGTACATCAAAGACGAGAACGATAATGTATTGGTGGGAGAGGACCATATTAAGCGGAGATGGCAGACTTACTGTCATAAACTTCTGAATAAAGAAGGGGATTAAGATATTGTTCTAGGCGAGTTGGGGCATTCCGAGAGCCTCCGTGATTTTTGGTACTGTAGGCGCATCAAGGTTGGGTAGGTCATGGGGCTATGCGTAAGATGAGCAGGCGCAGAGCTACCGGGCATGATGAGATTCTAGTTGAATTTTGGAGGTATGTGGGTAGAGCAGGCTTGGAGTGGTTGACTGAGTTGTTTAATGTTATTTTCAGGATGAAGAGGATGTCGGATGAGTGGAGGTGGAGTACGGTGGTTCCGTTCGTTCAAGAACAAAGGTGACATCCAGAGTTGCAACAACTATAGGGGTATCATATTATTGAGTCATACCATGAAAGTTTGGGAGAGGGTAGTAGAAGTGAGAGTGAGGAGGACAGTGTATGTATTAGATAACCAGTTCGGGTTCATGCCGGGTCGTTCTACTACGGAAGTTATCCACCTTATTAGAAGGTTGGTGGAGCAGTATAAGGATAGGAAGAAGGATTTGCACGTGGTGTTTACTGATCTGGACAAGGTTTCTAGGGAGGTTCTTTGGAGATGCCTAGAGGCTAAAGGTGTGCCGGTTGCTTGCATAAGGGAGGTTAAGGATATGTATGATGGAGCTAAGACTCGGGTTAGGACAGTGAGAGGCGACTCTGAGCATTTTTCGGTTATTATGGGGTTACACCAAGGATCTGCGCTCAGCCTTTTCTTGTTTGCTCTGGTGATGGACTCACTGACACACCATGTTCAAGGAGAAGTGTCACAGTTTATGTTATTCGCTGGTGATATTGTTCTAATTGACGAAATGCAGAGTGGCGTTAACGAGACGCTGAAGGTTTGGAGACAGGCACTTGAGTCTAAGGCTTTCAAGTTGAGCAGGACGAAGACGGAGTATCTTGAGTGTAAGTTCAGTGCCTAGCCGAGGGAAGCAGGCATAGACGTCAGGCTTGGATCGCAGGTCATTCCCAATAGAGGCAGTTTCAAGTACATTGGGTCAATTATCCAGGGGGATGGGGAGATCGATGAGGATGTCACACACCGTATTGGGATGGGGTGGATGAAATGGAGGTTAATATCTGGAGTCCTGTGTGACAAGAAAGGGCCTCCTCTACTCAAAGGTAAGTTTTATAGAGCGGTGGTTAGGTCGGCCATGACGTATGGGGCTGAGTGTTGGCCAGTTAAGAACTCACGTACCTAGAAGATGAGAGTAGTAAAAATGAGGATGTTGAGGTGAATGTGCGGGCACACTAGGATGGATAAGATTAGGAATGAAGATATTCGGGAGGAGGTGGGCGTGGCTCCCATTGAGGACAAGATGCGGGAAGCGAGGCTCAGATGGTTCGGGAACGTTCAGAGGAGGAGCTTGGATGCGCTGGTAAGGAGGTGCGAGCAGTTAGCATTGGTGCGTACGAGGAGGGATATATGGCAGCCTAAGAAGTACTGGGGAGAGGTGATCAGACGGGATATGGGGAGGCTTCAGATCTCCGAGGACATGGCACTCGATAGGAAACTGTGAAGGTCGAGCATTAAAGTTGTAGGTTAGGAGGTAGTTGAGTTCATTTAGTCTACCAGTGTGAGACTAAGCTGATAGAATTAAGTCTTAGACTGCTAGCGATCAGTGTTATGTTTTCACTACTCTTCTACTAATTTACTGTTTATTTTTTCTGCTTTCCATTTATTCATTGGTTCTTGTGATGTCGTTATTATTTTCATGGTTTTTTATTGATGGTACTAATATATTGTCTCTTTTCGTCTTTTCGTCTTCTTAGCCGAGGGTCTTTCGGAATGGGATAGAGGTAAGGTCTGCATACACACTACCCTCTCCAAACTTCACTTGTGGGACTATACTGGGTCGTTGTTGTTGAGTAATTAATAATAAAGATAAAATAGAAAAAAAATTATGATCTTTCCTTGATATGTTAAAATTAATAAGTAAAAATGAAAAAATATTTTTAGAAGTAAAAGTGAAAGGAGGGAGTACATATTTTCCAACAAAAAGGGAAGAAATTAAAAATAAGTTGAGAAAATGAAGAAAGTATTAGAATCAGTTTATATTAATACCTTATCCAATTCACCAAATTTGAAAGGGCATATGCTCTTTCATGGATCCCTGTTGGTTTCTCTATATCCACATGTTCCTCCCCACACAGCAAACACTGAAACCTTTACCAAAACATAACCATTGATTCATCCCAATATAGAACTCAAGAAGAAAAGAAGAACTTTTTTGAATGGCTTCAGCAACCACAAGAGCTTCCTTCATATTCACACCTAATTCACTCACACAAACGTCCTCTCCAAAACCCAAACCCCACCTCACATTCCTACCTTTTCACCTCAAATCCCACTCAATTTCCTCCTTCTACAGAAACCCAATTAGAACCCAATCATTCAGCTCACTTCCAAAGTCCATTGATGTCTCCAAAGAAGACAAACCCATCTCAGAACAACCCATTTCCGAGACACCTACTTCAGAACCCGAGCAGCAAGAGGAGGAGGAGGAGGAGAAATTCGACAAGCGGAGGCTTGAGGAGAAGTTTGCTGTGTTGAATACTGGGATTTATGAGTGTAGGTCATGTGGGTTCAAGTATAATGAAGCTGCTGGAGACCCTTCTTATCCAATTCCTCCTGGTTTGCCGTTTGATCAGCTGCCGGCGGACTGGAGGTGTCCGACTTGCGGTGCTGCGAAGAGTTTCTTTGATAACAAGAGTGTGGAGATTGCTGGGTTTGCTCAAAATCAGCAGTATGGGTTAGGTGGTAATACTCTTACCTCTGGCCAAAAGGCATTGCTTATATATGGTGGACTACTTTTGGGCTTTGTGTTCTTCTTGTCTGGTTATTTTCTTCAATAAGTTATATGGGAAAATTTTGAAGTTAGTACATGTGTGTGTATTTATACGTGTATAAGAATTGTATATCGTTTAGAATGGAATTTTTCATTTTAACATTTGGAAGAGGTATGTTAACATCACACTTAGTGGTGAAGCTAGGAATTTTTCCAAGGGTATTCAAATTTGAAATAAGTGAAAAACAATTTTCGATAAAGGGTGCTCAATATGTGTTATATACCTCTAAAACGTAATATTTTAGCTATATACACAGTGCAATTTTTCGACACGAAGAGCTCGTGACCATGTGGCTTCGCCACTGATCACACTCATGTAGAGTTGTAAGTCAGCCAGGTCGAGTTCATAATTTGCTTATTCTAGCTTGGCATAATTTCTAAACAAGGGAATGGTTCAGTCAATGGTGGTTTTTTAGTTATATGAATCAAGGTCAAGCAAGATTTAATCAGGGGGATCAAGAGTACTGAGTATAACATGCCAACCTTCACGAGTGACTCGGTGTGTCACTTTTTCAAGTATGATTGCTCTTGCTCATGTTGATCAAGGATACTGAAGCAAAACTTAAGGTATTTGGACAATGGCATAGCAGTAATTGGCAAAATATGGCTCGAACGTGCTAATCGAATGCACCATCTCTGTTTAAACAACATTCTTAACTTTTAAGTTTTGAGCAATGAAAACTTTTCTTCTCTTTTTGTTTACTATTTAGCATTGATTCGTTCATGTTGTTGTATCGTTACTTTGGATTTCACATCATTTTCTCTGGAAATTAGCGATCTTATTATGTTGGATCTCACTTGGAAACCAAAATAGACAGAGTATTAAGAATGCTATGAAGACAAGGTATTTTATTCTAATCTCTACTGTTACATCTGAACTCTTTGTGTTTTTTTCTAATTTTCTTTACAATTTTCAACTTCCTTTTTTGTGTGTGTGTGTGGTTGAGATGTGTGTTTAGAGCTCCACGCTGTTTGTTTCAATGTCCAAGGGTAATCCAGAGAGAAACTGTCTTTTACCATCTCTTCCTTCTCGTAAGATTTAGTGCTCAGTAAGTCTCAAACACTAGTAGGAAGTAATATAGCTTGACAGGGGCAAACTCAGTGAGACTATTGTGTTTTGATCTTTCTTATGTCATGTCACTGAAAAATGAGAAAGCTTTGTTTATGAGATCGCGTCTGTAATGCGGTTTCTTCCTTGACACTGTCCATAAGCTACATTTGTTTCCCACTTTCTTATGCTCTGGTTTTCTTTGATGATGCACGGGCAAATTTGGTTCGATTAGGTGCTAGGACTTGATGTGTTCCTCCAACATCTTCACTTCAATTTCAGTCTTTTTAACCCTTGCGCATGGATTCTTTTGATCTGTAATGAATGCTGTATATTAAAGGAAAAGCACCAAGGAGGTGCATGAGTTACATGTACAAAAACGAAGAAGCACCAGCAGTAAGAGTGCAAGGATTTACAAAAGATGGAGTACACAAAATGAGAAAATAACTGGGTTGGAGTCTTTTTTCTAGAATCTAGAACCTATAAGCTTAAAATTCTGGACGTGCCTCCGGATTCAAAGCGTTGATACCTTTTCACATGTGATTATCTAACTCTTTCAGTGTCTAGTAGTGCTTGTTTGGCAAACAACTGTATACTTATCTTGCATGAATATGCTCGTTATTCTGTAGCCTTCTCTGAGTATGTTGTTGAGCACAGATCTACACTTTCTCAATTTGGGCTTCTTCATCAACTTAATAAAATAGTATTTGATATAGTCCATTGATTTCTCTAGCTATGCTGGTGTTAGGGGTGTACATAGGTCGTGTTGGTTCGGATTTTTTAATTATCAAATCAAATCAATTGTATCGGGTTATTAAATCTAAAGATCAAACCAAACCAATAAAAGTCGGATTTTTAAATCTCGGATTTTTCGGGTTTTTTCGCGTTATTTTTTCATGAATTCTTCATAGCACAAAACATAGAATTTGTGCTCCAAATATTTCTTTAATCCTAGTAAGACAGAACTATATAAGGTGTTTTTCAACAAAAAACATAAATATGAGATGATTCATGTCATTGTACTAAAATATTCAACAATAAAGATAATAAAATTGCATAAAATAAATATTATTAATCAGCCGTAATGAAAACAAACATAATTTAAAATTATTAATAAGTTATGCGTTTTATTTAAACCATGGAAAAACTAAAAAATAGATATCCAATACTATTTTCATTAATAACACAATTGAATTGAATGTCTTATATAGCACTAGTATTGATTTGATTTTGGTCCTTTGATTTATTTGAGTTACTAGCATTTTAGGGGTTTTATGACTTTATTATTTGCATTGTTGGCATAGACACTTAAACTTTACATTTCAAAAATTGGTTTTAAATACTTGAGTTAACAATCACCATAAATATAATTGGCTAACAGGAAATGCAAATCCTTCAATTAATTTAACAGAAATCAAAACACAAAAATAAACAAAATGTTTCATTCGAATAATACGTAATATATTTAGTTAAAGATGTTAGATTTCCAGTCAGCTGTTTTATGCAAATCCTCAGGAGATGGATTTGGATTATCAGCAGCTAAATAGAAACCACTCTCTTCTACTACCCACAAACAGAGACCATTTTTATAATTATGTGCACATGGAGAAGTGTTATTAAATACATCAAAAATTTGATACTTTGAACCCCAATAAAAGTGGCAATAAAACTCAGTAGTACCAAAATAATTCCATTTAAATCTGAAACTAAATTCCTCATTCACACCAAGAGTATGAAGGCCAAAGTCATTTTCTCCAGACTGAATTCGATAACTCAATTTCTCAGAGTTATTTGGGAGGTTATTGCGAATTACAACTGTAAATTTGGGGCTAAGGGTAAAGCCATTTATCAAATGCATGTAGTTAAATAACAAAAAAAAGAGGAACAAAAAGAAGGATTTTGACTCAGGACGAGAACTCATTCTAAGATCGTGTAACTTGGAAATATTATTTTTATTTAATGGTGAGTGTACAAGACTTTATATATATATATATAGCCAAATGTATTACCAACTAAACTTCTGAGCTACCAACCTATATCTGCCCTCAACTAATTTTTTAGTTAGAATAGTGATTTCTAATTAAATTACTTACATACACTGACCGTGTCAATTGTATCTATAGTATCAAGTTTTGATTGCCCATAAAAGGTTATTTGCTTTGTTTTAGTAGGCGTTTGGACATATTTTTATTTTTTTTTTAATTTGGAATTCACTGGTTATAATTTTTGCAACATATTGGAATGTACTTTTTTCAAAACCATGAAACATGATTTATACCCCATAATTTATAATAAAATCAGAACCACCCCAACTTGATTATCATACTTGAAATAAACAACCAAACATGCTGATTGTTTAACTATACGAATAATCTCAAATAGAAGTTCTAATGGCTCCTTCCGGTAAAAGTATAAATTGTAGATCTCAAGAGTGGATAACAAAATATAGTCCAGGGCCATTCAATTAGATGGTGGGTAGTTATAGATGTTGCCTAGGTTTAATAACAGATTGTGGTCCTTTTATAAATTTCAAAAATACAAAATAATTTGTAAAACTTAAAAATACCAACTTTTCAATTTAAAAACTGGTTCTCAGTAGTTTTTCAAATTGGAAAATGCATGTTCAAGTTGAATTTGAAAAAAAAAAGTAAAATTTTCATAACCAACTTTGTTTTGATTTTTTTTTTTGAAGAAAAAGAATTTCTTATTTCCAAACGGACTCTTAGTATTTGTTGAAATTTTAGTGATTTTAGCACATCATGGGAAAGAAAGTCAAACTTTGTCGGCAGAAAAATTGTCTGATTTCCTATTTAGATTTTCCATCAAGAAAAATTATGGAAAAGATCAAATTACGTAAGATATTTTCTAAGCCAAAATGATGATGATTAATCTAGAATAAATATTGTAAGAATAAGGTTAATATAGAACGAAAGCCATTGAATATTGCAATTAAAGATTATGCTGCAGCTGAGTTAGAAGTTCAATTCTCTACCAAATACATAAAATATCTAAATTTCAACCACTAATGTTTTGCAATTTAGGTGCTCCATATCAAACAAAGATCAATTAGAAACGAGAGAGTAGTATACATGTTGATTCAAGAGTAAACAATTTTACCACTTAAGTAAATAAGAAAAGCAAAATTTATCCTCTTATTAGAATCACCATTTCCTACCCGCCATTGTATTTTTATGATTAATCAAAGCGGACTTAGGATTACTCTCAATAAAGTACTCTTGCATTAAAAAGAAAAATGTTTTGGAAAAATTAGTTACGGAGAACAGGATTTATCAAAGCTTGAGGCGTGTCAATAATACTGTTCTTAATTAAGGATATTTAGCCTACACAATAAAGAATAAATTAAGCGTATTCCTCCAGGATTCAACAAACTCTTCCTGTTATTAAACTGAACGAAAGTAGCAGAAAATTCAATAAAGAAATCCAACATATAGGAGAGAGAAGAAGATTCAGAAATATGTGTCACAAAATTGTGTATTTAGCTCTCCGAATTAAATTTATAGGACTTTTGAACACTTAAAGCAATTTATAAGACAAAAGTGTTAAGATTGGTTTAAAAAGACACTTTCATTATTAGTGTTTAATATTTACAACTAGATTTAAAAAAAACTCAAACTTTTACAATTATCACAACTGCCCCAAATGGACCCCACCCTCTCTAAAAAATGGAAACTCTCCCCCATCTTCCATTCCCGCTCCCAGCCCCCATTCCTCATTCTCAATTCACAAAAACCTACATTTTTTCCCTTCTTCTTCTTTCTTTATTCCCAACATTATTTTTCACATATCTTCTTCTTTGGGGCTCTTGTTCTTTGTTGAGAAAGATTAGTGAAAAAAGAACAAGAACAATTTGAGATTGTCCCTTGCATCATTGAGAACACTTGATCGTGATTTGCTAAATTGACTTGTGCATTATTTCAAGGGAGATATTCGGTCTATTCGTCATTGTTGGTAAGTAAAGATTGATATGTAATCTTATTTTTTTCGTCTGCAGAACTTAGGTTTTTGTGATTCTTTAAACATCCTGTGATATGTTTGACGAGATGTTTCAAACATTCGATGAGATGTTTTAAACATCTCACTGGATGTTTCAAACATTGGTGAGATGTTTCAAACATCCAGTGAGATGTTTAAAACATCCTGATATAATTGTAGGTAGTTGTTTCAAACATCCTGAAAGTCCATTCAGGATGTTTCAATCATCCTCTTAGGATATTTCAAATATCCTAAGTATATTCTCAAGATGTTTTAAACATCTTCTTAGAAAGTTTGAAACATCATTTGGATGTTTGCAAAAAAGTTGATTCTTTATACTAATTATTTATATATTTTGTGATATTTGCAGGTACTTCATTACAAAATGGTTGATTATATTGTATTGGGAGTTGATTGTCATGGTGAATGGGTGGAGTCCTCTACACATTTTACCCAACGTTCAAAGAGTAAAGAGACAGTTTTAATAAAGGTGCATAGAGATGTGACGTATGATGAGTTTGTTGACAAGATTATTGCTGGTTGTGAATTAACTTGTTATCCGAGTGATATATCCATAACTTACATGCATAGCATTGGTGAAAAGTACAATAAAGTAGCTCCCTTTAAAATAAAGAATTATGATTATTTGAGCTATTATTTGGAAGATGAAAAGAAGCCCATTCTAAGGGTATATGTGATTGAAAGATTGGTGGAATTTCCAAATTCACCTCTAATGGAATAACATGATAGTCATGGCTTGGATGATATTGAAGAAGATATTTTGAATAGCGATATTCCAAAAATGGATCCTTTGAATATGGATACACCAGAAATCGAAGAAGAAGAATATGCAAACTTTCCTGGAGTTGAAAGCAACTCACAAGAGGTAGATACGACAACACAAAACAGCCACAATTATGAAGACGACATGAAGTTTTATAAGGGTTTAAGTTTCAAAAACAAGCGCGAGCTAGTTTTGTCATTGAAGCTTGCTTCCTTGAAGGCTCCTTTCCATTTCAAATTAGTGAAGAGTACTAAATTTGTGTATTGTGTCAAATGTGTAGACAACTATTGTAAGTGGTGGTTGCGAGCCATCAAATATATAAGTACTGGCAGGTTTTATATTACAAGGTACAAGAATGAGTATACATGTGGGTCACAACATCTTACAGAAAAGCATCCACACGCCTCAACAGATGTCATTGGTGAATACATTCATTCTAAGTTTGAAGAGGGCAGAGGTCCATCTAACAAAGAAATTATGGAAACAGTTTGTTTAGATTTGGGTTGTAATGTTAGTTATTGGAAGTGTATGAAGGGAGGTCATATTGCAAAGGCTATTGTAAGGGGGACCCAGAGCACGGGTATGCAATTTTAGATGCATACTGTTACGCGCTTAGGAAGGCAAATGAAGGAAGCAAGACGACACTGAAGCTTGATAACAAGGGGAAGTTTCAGTATTTTTTGTAGCTTATGAAGCTTGGATTCAGGGATTTTTGTTTATGAGGAAGGTCATAGCTGCTGATGGGACATTTTTGACGGGAAAGTATCGTGGAGTGTTGTTATCTACCGAGGCACAAGATTCAGAGAACCATATTTTTCCTGTGGCATTTTGTGTAGTAGACAAGGAGTGTGATGCCGCATATGAATATTTTTTTGAACAATTGTCCAGCATACACCCTGACAGTGTTGAGTTGTGTATAATTTATGATAGGCACATAATCATAGCAAACGGGATCTCAAAATTTTACCCTCAGGCTCATCACGGATTTTGCATGAGGCAGCTTGCTGAAAATATTCGCAAAATTTTTCATTGCGGAGATTTGCTTCACCATTCTTATTCTGCAGCTAAAGCATATAGGATTGATGAGTTCAATGACCATTTTCAAAAAATAAAAGATAACGATGAAAGAGTTTCCAAATATCTTGAGGAGGACGTTGGGTTTCACAAATGGAGCAGAGCTGGTAACATGTACGTTAATGTGAACTTCCCTGGTAAAACATCTTTGAAGGTGTTCGAATCATTCCCTCATATGTTTGAAACATCTCATATGAAACAGGTTATTGGACATCCCAGTTCAAACGTCTTACGAGATGTTTCAAACATCTTTTACGATGTTTCAAACATCTCTTAAGATGTTTCAGGATTCACATGAAACATGAAACTGCATTCCCATTTCTGCAAGGTGTTTGACCCTTATTGCTTATATTCTAAATTATAAAAAAGTCTTATATGTCCTTATTTCAGGTATGAGGTGTTGACCACAAATATTACTGAGTTTGTTAACTCAATGTTTCTGCTCGAAAGAAAATTCCCCATCACTACCTTATTCGATGCTATTAACATGAGGTTTGCTCAAAAACTCCATGAGAGGCGTATGCAGTTCCTCGACACTCCAACCATTTGTGTCCCTTTAGTTGAAAAGATGATTAATAGAAATGCAACTTTGGGCAACAAGCTATTGGTCCATCCAATAAGGCAACAGGTGTTCAGCATCACCGGTCATGGTGCGGTTGCAAAGGTTGATCTACGCAACAAAACATGTTCTTGTAGAGAGTTCAACCTAGAAAAAATACCTTGTCCACATGCTATGGAAGCTCTTAGAGTTGAATTTGGTGCTCAATACGGAACGAGCATTTATGAGTATACATCTGACTTTTATTATATAGACACATACGTAAATGCATATGTCATAGAAATTAATCTGGTGCCTTCTGAAGAATGCTGGGATGTTCCTCCTAAGCTTGTTGAGAGAAAAATACCTCCACCTTCATGTGAAATTCAACTGGGGAGAAGGAAGACAAAGCGTATTCCAGCAAGCGGGGAAGTAAAAAAGAAGCAAAACAGATGCTCCATATGCAAAAGGACTGGCCACAAAAGAACTACTTGCAAGAAGAGAAATGAAGGAGCAAGCAACTCCACTATGGCTTAATGACTTTGTTGTTGTACTTGTTTTGATTATATGATGTTGATGTTATTGGAGAACTAAATGATATCTATATTTGTATAATTAACGTATAATTATCCACAAGATCATTAGGTTGACGATCAACCATTTTAAGTATTAAGTAGGTTGGTGTTTAATGGTAGTTTGATGTTGATGTTATTATGTCCTTGTATTCCTTTTTCACCTTCAACTACCATCTAATTTCTTCAAGATGTTTGAAACATCTGCGTAAGATGTTTCAAACATTCCAAAGATGTTTCAAACATATATTATGGTGTTTGATATCGATTGTCGTTAAATTTACAAGATCAATAGGTTGGCGATCAATCATTTGAAGTATTCAATAGGTTGATATTTACTTCTTCATAAGGTCCATAGGTTGAATTATTTGACGTATTCAATTAATCTATGTTTAATTATCCACAATATCAATATGTTGACGATAATTATTCGAAGTATTAAATAGGTTGATGTATAATTTCGTAAGGACAATATGTAGATGATCTTATTTGAAGTATTCTACTATTTTATTTTCATCAGGTCAATAGGTTGATGCTCAATTATATGAAGTATTCAATAGGTTGGCGTATAATTATCCACAAGATCATTAGGTTGACGATCAACCATTTTAAGTATTAAGTAGGTTGATGTTTAATGGTAGTTTAATGCTGATGTTATTATGTGCTTGTATTCTTTTTCCACCTTCAACTACCATCTAATTTCTTCAAACATCTTTGGTATATTTGAAACATCTGCATAAGATGTTTCAAACATCCCAAAGATGTTTAGTGCAGATATTTCAAACATCTATTAGGATGTTTGATATCGATTGTTGTTAAATTTACAAGATGAATAGGTTGGAGATCAATCATTTGAAGTATTCAATAGGTTGATATTTACTTCTTCATAAGGTCAATAGGTTGAATTATTTGACGTATTCAATTATTCTATGTTTAATTATCCACAATATCAATACGTTGGCGATCAATTATTCGAAGTATTAAATAGGTTGATGTATGATTTTGTAAGGAAAATATGTTGATGATCTTATTTGAAATATTCTATATTTTATTATTCATAAGGTCAATAGATTGATGATCAATTATATGAAGTATTCAATAGGTTAATGTATAATTATCCACAAGATCATTAGGTTGACGACCAACCATTTTAAGTATTAAGTAGGTTGATGTTTAATGGTAGTTTGATGTTGATGTTATTATGTCCTTGTATTCCTTTTCCATCTTCAACTACCATCTAATTTCTTCAAGATGTTTGAAACATTTGCGTAAGATGTTTCAAACATCCCAAAGATGTTTCAAACATCTATTAGGATGTTTGATATCGATTTTCGTTAAATTTATAAGATCAATAGGTTGGTGATCACGCTCAACTATGTCTTATAGAAAGAATAAACGGGCGCATCAAATATAATCCGGGTATTACGCGCATAGTCGATCCCACAGGGAATTTACGTATCAATCAAGCCTTCAGAATACACAACTTTTACTTAATCAATTTTCTCAAGACTTTTGAATATCAATTGATAATGTTTTACTATTTCTACTGACAAAATTAATAAACTAATGATTAACTAACAATATGATGTAAACAATTATAATAAAGATCTAAGGTTATGGTTTTCCCCGTCGGTGGACTTCCTTCTTGGATGCTTCTTATAGTTTGATTAATTGTCTCTATCAATCATGAATACTCTATCTACCATAAATCTCTCTCAAGCAATTATGATTATTTACTAGATGTACCCTCTCAATTTGCGCTAGCTAGATTGCATTACAGTTCATTTTAGATTTCACCCGAAGTATCGTTATTTCTAATCCAACTTCTAAACCCTCGGTTATGACTTTCGTCTATACTCGGGGAGTGATGTTGTTCAAACCACTACCTAAATATGCACTCTCTCTCAAGTAGATACATAATAAATAGGAACAGCTAATTGAGTATCCTTTAAATTAACTACAACAAGAACGTAGTTGAACAAATAGAGATTAACAACCAACCAAACTATATTAATATCACAATAAGTTCATCCCCCAACGGGTTCCACCAAAACCCTAGATTAATGAAATTAGCTACTCATGCTCATAATAATCAAATCCAAAATAACTTGCATAAATAAATTACAGAGTAATGAATAAAGGATGTAAAAATCAATGTTTTTCTTTGCTGAGTAGTATTCCACAAGCTTCTCTTGTCTCTAATGGCATCCCCCCTCAAAGTTGTGTTTTTGGGTCTATTTATATGTTTGGGACAAACTCTAAACGTGTAGGAGACTTCTATTCAAACCGGGAAACACTTAAAACCTTCAAAACTCGGATTGGACCGGACTAGGGACCAGTCTTTATGGCCCAAACGCCCAGATAAAGCCTGGATAGGCCTGGCGTTAGGGCTCAAACGCCTGGTCCTACCAGGCTTTATAGCCCAAATGCCCAGATATAGCCTGGTATGACCAGGCTTTACAGCTCAAACGCTCGGCTATAGCCCGGTTCACTCCTTTTCGACTCTTGAGCGTATTTTTGACGTTTATGCATCCATTTAGCTCGACTTCCATCTCCAATTCACCTACACATTAAATAGACTCCATTATGCACATACGAAGTGTATTTTTATCATTAACGCACATAAAATGTTAGGCACATAATGTGTTAAACCATGAATTATAGCCACACATCAACACCCCACACTTAAATATTTTCTCGCCCTCGAGCAATCAAACTACACTCATGAACACAACTTATTAAGCAAATCCCTTAACGCGTTATGCCAAGAATTTTTAAAACATTTTAAGCACAGAGGTGTGACATCCTCGCCTCAATAATCGACTCACATATACCATGCTTTATTCAAAATCCACTCACTACTCTAACATAGAGGTCAACAACATTACTTTTCTTTCATGAATCATGTGCCCTCACCAAATCAAAGAGCTAGTTCCACACACAATGAAAATAAAGAACACTTAGGAACTCAAGATAGAAAGAATTCACTCACGCTCAGAAATAATATTCATATGCCACAAAAGATGCACCATAGGCTTGCCCGTAGTGTACTACTCTACTAATCGAGCTCATTCAGTCTAGAATCAAGTAGGACTTTATTTGGTTGTAATGTAGGCTACGGGACGGTTAGGATATATTTAGATATAAGAGTGACTACACCTCCCTAAGCACTTTAATACATATAATTTAGCGCTCAACCTCAA
>ML311942.1:0-37863 GCA_005239505.1 Nicotiana paniculata | reverse complement strand
TTTAACTACATATATAGCATGTTATAGTATATGTTAGTGTATTCATTATTTGTATTATAAAAGTGTTAACGGATTACATTTATATAATTTAGATAGTAAATATAAAAGTTATTTTTAATTTTGACCAATGTTGACCTAATAACCGACCAACTTTGGTCGGTAATTTTAAATAAAATTTCTTTATATTTTATAAAATATTTTAAATAATAATATAACTTAAAAATTGGGTCCACGTTACTGACCAAAGTTGATCGGTAATGTGAAAGTTTCTTTGACTAAGCAAGTCTGACCAGTTCGGTCAACTTGTTGACTAACTTACCGACCAACTTTGGTCGGTATTTTATTTAAAATAAATATAAAATATTTTTGCTTTTTTCCGATCAACTTTGGTCGCTTTTTTTTATAGACCAATTTTGGTCGGTAATTACCAGATTTTTAGTAGTGAGTGAACCAATGAAGGAGAAGTTGTGAGCTTGTACTGCTTGAAATGAGCCACATGCAGTAGGATGATGTATCAGAATAGTGTGTTGACATTAACTTTTAGCACTGATAGTTATTATAGGTGGAGTAGATAGTGAGAAAATGATGGAGCCCTCCATTGGCTTGTGAGAGTACTTGGCTTTGGTGTGGTTTAAGAGATCTGCTTACATGTATATATAGTTGAGGAGGTGTACTTCTTTTGATTATTTCCTTTTATAATTTGCGCTTTTAGTTTCTAAAATTTTGATAAGTTCTGATAGTTATCAGAATAGAGTAATGGCTTTATTTATTCTTTTTTGTAGGTGGAGTAGATCAAAAAATGAAAGAAGATAATGGCAATGAAGAACTAGATCTTATTTGAGATGAATTTTGAATTGCTATGTTCTATATGAATCTTTTGTTATCAACATGTTTGAAACTCTCTTGAGATGTATTAAACTTATGCATTTGGGGTAGAACATTTGTTTTATGGATATTATTTGCTTGATGAGTAATTTATATATTTAATAGTTTCATTGTATGATTTATTTAAATTTTAGTGTTATTATAATTTATTATATATATAAATAATTATTTATAACATGAGCTATATTTTTGTTTTAATCGAACTGTTACAATAGCCTACCAGAACCGTTGTAATAGGACACAAATGACATTCCATTGTACAATACAAACCGTTGCAATATGTCCTATAAATCATTCCAAAATGATCTATAAACCGTTCCAAAATGATCTATAAATTGTTCCAAGACAAATAAAACCGTTACGATAGCTTAAAGAAACCGTTGTTATATCCATACATAACCGTAACAACAGCTTACATAAGTGTTGCATTAAATGATATGGTAACAGTTAAGAACCGTTGCATACACAATATAGTAATGGTTTTAAACCGTTCCAATTGGAAAAAATAATCGTTCCAACAGAGAAAGAGAAAATCGTTTTGATAGACATATTTATAACCACAGTGACGCAAACTGTTGCAAGAACCGTTCCTATAGACCTATTGGCACGAGGAATGATGGAACAGGCTGTAAATCGTTCCAATATCTCTATGGCAATAATTTAACAGTCTGTGAAAACGGTTTTTCATGTGTTACCGTCGGCCAACTTTTCAGTAGTGTACGATGGGCAGAAGACAATGAAAAAGGAAAAAAATACAACTGCACAACTATACAGGTTGACAATGGCATATGTTGTTTACCACATATGAAAGAAACGAAACATAAGAGTATTCCAAGGACAACAAAAGACACCAAGAATATTTAGTTAGGCAGATTGTGCAAGACGTTGTTAGCAGGGGATCAAGGAGTGATAAAATTGTAGAGATCAATCTTTATCCTAAGTATTTACTATAGATGTTGGGTAGTTAAAGTTGTTTGAGGCTGAGGCTATCCAGGCTCAGTTTATTTTATTTTTTTTACATTGTACATATTGATATTGATAAATAAAATTATTTAATTACCAATAAAAAATAACAAATATTAGTATACGTATCACCTTGGAGTGATGGACATCCCTAACCTTAAAATCAAACATTTTTTTTTAAATAACTTCCGCTATTTTAGTTATGTGAACCTATTATTTGATTGATTACGGGTTTAAGAAATTTGTGATCTTAAATACGTCATAATTTTTGTGTGGCTATAATACTTATGGAACTTGTGGTCATAAATATGCAACAAACGTGTGTGACGATAAAAGTTTTTCATTAAAAATAAAATAGAAAAGTTAAATTAAGTATTTACTGGTTATACATGATTATACATATATATATATATATATTATATGTTCACTGACTATTTTTGGTTTAAGTAGTTCGATGAGTATCTATTTAAGTTTGTCAGAGGCTTAGCTAGCATACGTCTTTCGGATTCGCTCGAATCCAATAATTTTGATCTACACTAAGTATTTTTCTTAATAAATCTATTGAATACGCATAAATTCTTAAATTAGAAATTAATAACTTAAACAACTAATCCGAAACTCATAAGATTTGAATTCTGGCTCCGCCTGATAGTAGTCGTTAGTTTAATTCATTTTGGCTGAGCCTCTGTTGGAGTCTTTTCGTACCCTGGGTGTGACAGATGTTCATTCAAATTTTAACCATGCATTTTGTTTATGCTCATCATGTCCCAAATGTTGATGAATAGTAGGATAGCATAACCCTCATTCAGTATAACAGTCAAAGAAAGTGATAATTAAACTTCTAATTGAGTGCTGCTTTAATCTCTAATTATCACATAATTTGACTTCTACCCTTCATCTATATATATATTTGCTTACCATGTTTTGCTCAATGTAACAATTAGAATTATTGCAGTTTTTGCACTTGTTTCACATTCCCAATAAATGTTCGTCTATTGCACTTGATAAAGTTTGAATAAACCAATAAATAAATTAAGAAAATCAATAGACAAACTTTTTTTCATAGCATACATAAACTCATGATTTGGTGACTTTGCCACCATGCAGCAATTGGGACCTTTTGCTGAAGAGAGGATAACTTATAATATTCTCCTCTTTAGCAAATTAAAATATATAGTTCTAGATTCAGATATTGTTCCAACAACCGGCGGGGAGCACCTCAATATACAATCACGTGCAGTAATTGGAAGTCCTATTGCACCTAAGGCCAACTCCGTAGCAGTAATATTCATCTTTCTAAGTTATTCAGCAATTCCTTTTGGTGATTACCTTGTTCTAGCCGATCTCCGTATTGATATTTCGGTTACCAACTACCTACCATCAACACAAGTATTAAATAACTCTATCCTCCAAACATTAGATAATTCCTACTTGATTTTCTATAATTAGACCAGAATGTCGCAATTTCTTAATCAATAGTGGTTCGCGAGTCAGGTCTTCTAAATTCATGACCTCTTATGGAATACATGGGAAAAAAAACGGAAAAAAAACATATCATCTGAAACTAGCTATCCAATATCTTGTGTATGTAAATTAATTAAATTCCATTGTGCACGCCAAAAATTTGAAGTAAATGAATGTAATAGTAGTTACTTTTCTCAAGAGACCTTGTCCCGTTAACCAACGAACCACACAATCTTGACTAGAGAGGGACGGAATAGTATATTACAAGGTTAGTTGAGCAAAACCCTAACTAGAATCAAAGTTTTAATAATTCTAATTGACAAAACTTTCCTCAACTGATTGCTTCACTCTACCAAAGAACCGAAATCCAAAAGATATCTTTGCTGATACCTTTGGGTAGACTCTACAGGATCAACAACCCTAGCTGCATGTAGTACGATAGAATTCCTCGGTTCATCTCTCTCGACAAGTTCAGGTTCAAGGGAGAGTGATCAAGGGGACCCTGACTTTCGATCTCCTCTTTATGGCGGGAGGTTTCTTTCGTATCAAGAATGTATTGGGGAGGTCAGGAAAGATAGATTGGATCGAGAGATGATGCTCATGCCTCTTGTTTATCGATAGGAATCCCATCATGTTAGTCTATAGCGAAGGAGACAAGGGCAAGGCACCGAACATATATATTCTACCCTCAGCCTCCGCCCGTCATTAAGAATCTATATTCGCTTTTATCTTGATCTTTTATTTTGATACCTAGCCGTTCAATCTTCCAAACTTTAGAATCAGTAGATATCATGCTCTCTCAGCAAGTACTCAGTATACCTTTTTTGGAAACTTTCTTTGTGTTAAAGTTAGAAGTTCATGCACACCATAATCTTTTCAAGCAAGAACATGGACTGATAAAAGAAATTAATTAGGGATAAGGAAAGAAAATAATTACTCAGAAATTAAGTTTGCTTACTGTACAAACATAGAATATGCTATAACAGTAAAGGCAAGTTTCATTAAGAGTGATCAGAAAAGAGGTGGCTGAACTGAAAAACATGAAAACCCTTTACATGCAATTAAAGAACATGCAAATTAAACACACACAAACTGCACTCCCACAGATAGCTGAGATAATATACAACATTCATCTTATTTAAGGTCAATATTATTTTAAACTATTCATAATCACGTTAAACTTAGTTTTTAAGTTGCTTGTAGAGATGGCAATTAGGGATAATTCCACAAATTCTGGTACGCAGTATATTCAGCAGCAGCAGCAATGTCATCATCAGGTAGATTAAACCGCGGCGGACTAAGTAACATCCCTTCAGCCATATTTACAAGAACATTAGGCATATCAAATATCAAATCCTCATCCATAAACTCATAATTATTCCCAATACCCAAATTCTCCGAAATTGATTTACTCTTTTGATCATGTACTTCTCTACGTGCTAATAACGCATCTCCAGCTGCCCCAACAGCTGCAGCCGCACTGGCTGCAGCTGCCTGAATATCACCAGGCGAGCTCGTGGCAGGAACTGGTAAAGAGGCAGCTGAATTCGGGAAATTAAGGCCAGTATCCGGACCTTTAAGCGCGATTGCTGCTACGTCATAAGCAACTGCTGCCATTTCTGCAGTGGGAAACGTGCCGAGCCAGATTCTGTTAGGTGATCGGGGCTCGCGAATTTCTGACACCCATTTTCCGCTACTCTTTCTTCGCCTTATTCCTCGGTAAACAGGATGACGTCCCGAATAATTATTGGGGGCAGTAGCACTGCCCCCGATATTAGTACTGATTCCACCATAAGTCGCCATTTAATATTAGAGTATTGTTTTCTCTTTCGAAAATAACTCGAAGGTTCGGGGAAAGAGATGGGATTGAATTGGATTAAGGTAGCCATTTAAGAAACGGAAGATTTTGAGGATTACAGATTGAGGAGGCTGAATATGGAGGTGCAAACCAGTTGTTGATGAACTTGCGAGAGTAGTGTGTGAAGGATTTTGGGTGTAAGCCAGAAATGTGTTGGAGATGTGGGTTGGATACCGTTTTTGCTAAGTGTTAGTAGAAAACAGTGACCTTATATACATAAGGATGAGGTTTAACAGTTATTTTTCTTGAATTATTGTACTCATGAAGTGATAAAAGTGGGAACTTTCGAGAATGTCAAAGAAATGTTGACAAGACATTTGTTTCTCCTTGATGCCAAAGTCTTTGGATTTGGGTTCAAGATTTAAATTTTATGGATTCGATAGTTAGTTGTACTAGTAGTATTCTTGTATTTTCTTCTATATCTTTCTTCTTCTTCGGTTTTCTTATTATCTTGTTGTAGTCACGGCTTCTTTTTCGATGGTTTCTTTCCTGCGGTACATTTTGAGCCGAAGGTCTATCAGAAACATCCTCTTTTTCTTCACAAGGTAGGGGTAAGGTCTGTGTACACACTACCTCCTCATACTCCACTTGTGGGCTGAGGCAAATCCAAGATTTGAAGGTCGAGGATGCACTCTTGGATTCAACCAAAATCTGCTTTCTATTTTTTAGATACATATAAATGTATACATGATATATTTGCTGAACTTTACACGTGCCGATTATCCCTCTCGGTATAGCATAGGTTTGCCGCTACTTGTCGGATTATACTAGATTTGTCTTAATCATACAATGTTATCGGCATGTTGTATCTTGGAGGAAACATGTTAAGAATATTATTATTGGATCATTATAAATGTACTATGGTGGGCTTAGATCTGCTTGAAGATAAAATTTTCATGGGGTGACCAGTTTTCGCTCTACTATTTAAGCAATATTCAATTTTTTTTTCAAATAAATTGAACTTGTAGCATGTGTTAGCAAATTTCAAATAAAACATGCATGCTCCTTAAACATCAAACAAAACTTCAAATATTGAACTTGTAGATTTTTGGGGTTGAGGCGTGTTGATTTCGATTTTTTTGGATTCCTTCCGGTGATCAGTATTAGAAGTTTCACCTTGAAGGAACTTCTTTTTCCTATTCTTCTTGTGTCTAACATGTATAAACCCCTCTTTTTTATGGTTTTCTGTATGAATTGTAGTCCATCTGCTCTCCTTATGTACGGTTTCTACATCATTGTGTACTCCAGTTTTTGCACCTTTTATTTCAACATTTTCAATTTCTTTTTTTCCTCTGTCTTGCTCTTTCTTCCTTGCCTCCACCTTGCATCTCTCAAAGCCATGGCCTTGAAGCTTACAAGTTCTACAAAAAGCAGGGACACCCTCATATTCAAGCATTTGTTCTCTGCCTTTCAAACCAGTAGAGTCACCTTCAATGCCCACAAATATCGATTCTGGAAGTGGCTTCATCAAGTCCACTTCTACTCTAACTTTTGCCATGTGAGGTCTTGTTCTATCCATGGCCGCAACGTCTTCCTTTAAAGGAGTACCGTTTTGTTCCAGAATTTGTTTCAAGTAGTCCTATTTGAACATATGATATGGCAGGTCTGGAAGCAAGACCCAAATTGGAGCCAAAGAGGTTTCTTCATTTGGGGCAAAATCAGGGGACCATTTAAACATTCTCATAATTGATCCAGAAATCCCCAAAAAACGTTGGAAATAGGTAGTATTATAGTCTGATTCATTATTAAATTCAATGACCACATGTCTGTAATCATAAGCCCCAATTCTTACCTTGCCCTTAAGGGGAATTTGCTCAATAAACTTTGCTCTAATAGTTTCAATTTTTGGTCTGCCGGTTGTGAATTTGCCGACTAGAATCCATTTGCAGTTCTTCGCCATGACTCCATAGTAGTCGGAAGCTTTGAAATCACTGTTGGTTTTCCGTTGTGTGTTTTTTGTCTTGCCACCACTGTTTGGTATTGGTAGAGTTGCATGTGCTTGTCGAGCCGGTGAGGGTAGAGGTGTAAGAGATCTTGGGGTTGGGAAGGGAGGTCACCGGAGCCCTTATTTCTGAGGGGGGTCTTTTGGTTGGGTGATACGCGCCGGTTCGCTGGCTGGCTTTGTGTCCATAGGGGAGGCGCATGTATTCACACTGGCTGTTTGTTACCATTAGGTCGGCAACTTTTAGAGGGAGAAATTTCTTTCCGCCCAGGATAAGGAACATAACAAAAACAAACACACGGCTGAACCTCAGGAAATCAATACACATGGAAAAAGGGACAAGAACAGCAAGATCAACAGCAGGGACAAAAGGAAGAAGTCTAAGAAGTTGAATACCCAATCTCTGGAAGTGAAAAACAGACTTTGGACCAAGAAAAGGCCCAAACAAATTGAAGAGAAAATATTAGAAGCTGTGCAAAAGGAGGGAAAACTATAGAACAAAGCTACAGACAATGTCCTATGCAAGGATCAAGAAAAAAAGAACCAGCAGAGTGGAAAAATGATAGAACATGAAAGCAGCAGTGCAAGCTCAAACAACCAAATCATGTCCCCAATCACAGCAGATACGACTTGCATCCAAAACAAAGGTGGAAAAATTATGATTGACTTGGGAAAACTTGAACACATCCTAGGGGAATTGAACAACAAACATGGGCCAAACTTAGACAACAACTTTATCTATGAATTAGGAGAATACATACACAACAACCAATCTCACGAACCCTCCACAGATGATGAATCTGATAACAACTCCAGGGAAGGAAGTGTAGATGATGATGAATAGGTTGCGAATAACCTAGTAGAAGTCTTTGCTCCTGCTCCAAAACAGATCGATGATCCAGTAACAAAAGAGAAAGAGAGGAGGTGATCCAAAAACAGGATTTATCTCCAAGAGGAAATAAGAGAAGATACAATAAAGGTAAGGGAGGCAACAATAAAACCTTAAGTACCTTTCAAACTCAAGGCAACGTTCAAACCCCCAACCTTTCCTAAATGATCAACATCATCAACTGGAACATTAGGGGTATGGTATCAAAGGGTGCAAGTGAACAATTAGCTAAACTAATCAGAATACATAAGGCTCATTTCATCATTCTCTAGGAACCATTTCTTACTTCCGATAAGTTAGAAGACTACAAGAGGTATTTTGGATTTGATCAAGCTGTTTCCAACAAGTGAAGCAAGTTAAGGTGCTTCTGGAACAATGAAATGAATTGTGAAGTTATTAACAACAGCAGGCAACAAATTACCTTCAGAATAAAGGGTGATGACCATACTTTCTGGATCACTGTTGTGTATGCAAGGAACAATGTTGTGAAAAGAAGGAGGCTATGGACCAAATTGAGAAACATGAGCAACAGAGTCAATGGACCATGGACCATCCTGGGGGACTTTAACACTATTATGTCTCCAGATGAGAAGAAGGGTGGTACCCCACACACCCTTAGTAAGAGTGCAGACTTCATTAATTGTATGGATGACTGTGGTATGACTGATCTAGGATTCACAGGGAACCCTTTCACTTGGTGTAATGGAAGCATGAGGAGGAAAAGAATCAGCACCAGATTAGACCGAGTCCTTATAAATGAGGAGTGGGAAGACAGCTTCCAATCCAACAGAGTTGACCACCACTCCAAGTCAGGATCGGATCATAGTCTTATCACATTCAAATTTGGCAATGAGAATCTGGAGGCTATCAAATATTTCAGGTTTCTTAACTTCTGGACTAAGAAGAATGACTAAAACTCCTTAATTGAAAGCATCTGGAGCATGGAGGTCTAGGGCAACGACTAATGGATCCTCCAACAGAAATTGAAAGCAGTCGCCAGGGGTCTTAGCAAATGAGCTAAGGAATCTATTGGAGATGTTTTCACTTCCCTCAAACAATTAGAAAGAGACTTGTGTAGGCTGGAATAGGAATACGAAAACAACAACAATGCGACGAACAGGGAAAACTTAAACAGGGCACAGGCAGAATACATCAAATGGCTTAAGATGGAGGAATCCATGCTCAAGCAGAAGGATAAAATCAAATGGCTGAAGAAGGTGACTCTAACTCCAAATATATTCACAGCGTGATCAAGGAGAAAAGGAGGAGAGCACACATTCACAGAATAAAAGATAATCAAGGAACATGGATAGAAGGAAATGAAGCTATTGCAAACGTGGCTATCAATCATTTCAGCAATCTGTTCACACACACCCATAATGACAACAACCTGTCCATTCTAGATCACATCAACCCCATGGTTACAGAGGAAGACAACCAGATTGTGGAGCAAATCTCAGATGAAGAAGAGATCCAGCAGGCAGTCTTCTCCATAGACCCCAACAGCTCTGCAGGCCCGGATGGCTTCCACGGCCACTTCTATCAAGCCTCATGGGACACTATAAAAAGGGAGGTTTGCAAATTTGTTCAGAATTTCTTTAATGTCTATAATCTCTCGAGATTTTATATTCATACTAACCTGGTTGTCATCCCCAAAGTGGCTTCCCCCTCTTCTTTGTCGCAACTCAGACCCATAAGTCTATGTAATGTGTCAAAAAAAATTATTTCCAAAATTATATGTGCAAGGATAGCTAATTTTCTACTTAAATTATTCTCAGATAATCAATCTGGCTTTGTTAAAGGTAGACTAATCACTGAAAACATCCTTCTAGCGCAGGAACTTGTTCATGGCATAAAGAAGACCAACCAAGGTGAAAATACTGTCATCAAACTTGACATGTCCAAAGCCTACGACAAATTATCTTGGAGCTTCCTCGCAGTTGTGCTAAGGAAAATGAACTTTTCGGAGATAAGCATAGACACCATTCATAGACTGATCTCGGAGAATTGGTATTCCATATTATTCAATGGAACAAGACATGGCTTTTTCAAATCATCAAGAGGACTGAAACAGGGAGACCCTATTTTCCCCTCTTTATTTATTATAGCAGCTGAGGCTTTATCAAGGGCTCTTAACAGACTCAATGAGAATAACCAATTCATTGGCTTCTCTATGAATCCAAAAGGACCCAAGATAAATCACCTAAGCTATGCTGATGATCTAATCCTTTTCTTTTCTGATGACAGGAAATATTTGAAAATGCTTATGGAAGTCCTAAAGGATTACCAAGAAGCATCTGGGCAAGAGATCAACAAAGACAAAAGTTTCTTCCTAAACTACAATTAGGGAGTCGTGAGAAACAATAAAAGAACCATCAGGAGGATCCGAAAATAGACAGGATTTAAGCACGTCCAATTCCCATTTACATATCTTGGATGTCCAATCTACATCGGCAGGAAAAAGATATGTTACTTCGCAGATCTGGCCTCAAAAATCCAAAAAAAGGCAGGCAGCTGGCAAGGGAAACTCCTATCTTTTGGCGGGAAAGCTACATATTCAAGCACATCCTCCAGCCACAAACCTTATATTTGCTAGCGCCCATGGTCCCTCCAAAGTCTATCATCAGGCAAATTGAAATGTACCTGGCTAACTTCTTTTGGGGTGAAAAATAAGGCAAAAAGAGCTACCACTGGTGCTCCTGGGACAACGAGCTTCCCTACCAATGAAGGTGGAGTTAGGTTCAAAAATCTTCACGACATTTGTAACACATTTGCAGCAAAAAGATGGTGGAGATTCAGGGTGGAAAATAACATGTGGACGAACTTTCTCAGAGCTAAATACTGCCAAAGATCTAACCCAATTTCTAAGAAGCTGGATCCAAAAGACTCTAATTCATGGAGGAGCCTAATGGAATCCAGAGATAATGTGGAAGAAAATATTTTATGGAAGATCAACAAGAGTAATAACTTGTTTTGGTGGGATAGGTGGCTTCCTTGTGGGAACATCTACAATATAACCAATCCTACCTTCAAACCAGGGAACACCAACATCAAAGATTTCTTCATTGATCATAGATGGAACATGGAACTGCTTCAACAAACAGTTCCTCAGAGTATTGTAGAAGAAATCGAGCAAATCAAGATTGGACAAGACGAAATCCAAGACCAAGCTATATGGACCCCCAATCCCCAAGAAGTCTTTTCTTGCTCTTCTGCCTTCCATTTTCTAAGGAAAAGAAAAGGCTTATCTCCCCAGTTAGAAAAAATTTGGGATAAACACTTACCTTTCAAAATCTCCTTTGCTACATGGAGAATTATAAAAGGCAGAATCCCTCTTGATAGCATTGTACAAAGATTCGATGCTAACATTATTTTTAGATGTTGTTGTTGCAGGGTCCCAGAAGAGGAAACTATCAACCATGTCTTCACAAATAGCCACACGGCAAGGAAGGTGTGAAATTTCATGTCCACCCCTCTGGGCTTTCAAACCACAGGGAGGATCCTTTTATACAAGATAAATCAATGGTGGTCCAGATCCCCGAAGACTAATGTCCATAAACTCCTACTCCAAATCACTCCAACCATAATTTGCTGGGAGATATAGAAGGTCAGGTGTGGTAAGAAATATGGTAAGAAAACCATCTCCATTTTCAGAATTTGCCAACAGGTTCTTTTTCAGGTTAAAATGTCCATGGGGCAAAAATATAGCCATATGGACTGGAAGTGGACATGAGAAAATATATGCAAGGTGATAGAAGATTACAAGCCAAGACTGAAAAGTACCATGGTCATATGGGATCCTCCTGATAATAATCAATGGAAAATTAACACAGATGGAAGCTTTATGGTAAATACAGGAAAAGCGGGAATTGGTGGTGTTGTTAGGAAAAGAAATGGACAAATGGTGATGGCCTTCGCATCACCTGTACATTTCTTGACTAACAACTACTCTTAAGTTCAAGCTGCCTTATTTGCTATCCTCTGGTGTTGTGATCATAACTGTTCAGACCTGATTCTGGAAATTGATTCTCTCCTGGTTGTCAATATGATTCTTGGTACACATAAAACTCCATGGAGATTAAAAGAAAGAATATCTACTATCCAAGAAAAAGTGCTCCAGCATGACATTAGGCCAAACTGTTACAGGGAAGGAAACAAAGTGGCGGACGCTCTGTCCAAACATGCCACCATCCTCACACAACATGCCATCTTCCTCAACGAATCAGACCTCCCACTTGAAGCTAAAACTGCTATGAACATGGATAGAAGGCAGATCCCAAATTTCAGAATCAGACCAAAGAAGCACTCGGGATGGATCTTTGAGCCTCCTTAATTCCTAACGAAAAAGAGCTATTGTTGTGCCCTGATATGATCCTATAAAAGTAGCTTTTTCATGTCTTAATAGGCCTAGCCATATAATCTCATTAGTATCTGTTCTTATGGGAGGTTTTTGGTCTATGTCCCCATCCATGTACTATTTTATTAATGAATAAATAGGGTAGGGGTCTATGCCAAACTCCCTACCACCACAGGGGTTGAAAACCTGGTTGACTGGCTTTAATTAAAATATATATATATATATATTGAACTTGTAGCCACTGAATTAAAGCACCATTGTAACATTATCACAAGGTATATTACTCCATATAACTCGGATTAGATGCAATTAAAGGGGTTCTCAGTATCCCAAAAATGTAACATTTATCAAAAACATTGCTCAACAAGTTGCTAGATTCCTCTAAACTATACCTAAAACATATATACTGCCTAGAAACAAATTAAATTAGAGTTTGTAATTATTCATCATTGTTGCAAACTTAAAGAAGCAAGTCTTGAATTTTGAATAATAAAAATGAGCTTTTAAATCAAGTGGATATTATTGGAAAAGCTGGAAATCATTGCAGGGATAAATAATGGCTACATATTCGAAAATATATGTCTAAAACTTTAGGTAATAGTAGTTCAAGCTTCAGAAATACATTGCACTTAAATTTTAAAATGTCTGAAGTTTGGGAACTGATGCCAACCTAAATTTCACACAAATGTATGATGTGCAAACTTCACACACTGGTTTTGGCAAGCCAAACATAAGACATGGACTTGCGAGTCTGAAATTAATTCTGAAACAGTTAAACTTACAAAAATTTATGAACTTCGGCTATGGATTAAACAACAGTCCTCAAATCGGCTCTCTATGCACGTTAGAGAGCAAGATATTTGCACATCAATGTGAAATTTTTATTTTTATAATTATTAATCTTTTCTTCGAACTAAAGTTCCATATTAATATATAAGCATGGAACCACGAACACAAGATAGAACTAGAAAAGGGAAGAAGAAGATTGAAATTAGACATAAACCCAATTGATTGGAACTTTTTATTGGAGTAAGAAAAATCTTGAATACTAGTCGCCTATTATGTTCTATGACATTTTCAAGTATGTTATAAGTGCAGAATTCACTCTGGGCGTCAGGAGAATTATGTTTTATTTTAATATTAGATGAAGAAAGGCCCGTATACGGGCTCAGTATTATAATTTTATTAAAATTATTATTTGTTAGTATTTAGTTAATTTTTTGATAAATAAATAATTATTTTTATATCCAGTTAGTCATGGATAGAGAATGATACTGGGGATCACAATTTACAATTAATTTGTTTTAATAATTTACATCAACAACTATAAATTATAACTTATTAAGTTGCTCCAATTAACATAAAAAAGATTATGTGCTATAATACTCATTTTAACCTCCATATGATGTCAAACACAAACATCAAATTGAAAATTTGATATCAATGGTGTTAGGCAAAATACATAAGTCACCCCCTGAATTATGCATCAACTCCTTGTTACACTTTTTCTGAGCAGGAAAATTATCTTACACACTCAACTTTTTCAGCATGTGTCTAATACACACCTCTTTTTTTTTACCGGTTTAAAAAAAAAATGTGGAATGTCACGTACAATAAGACCATGACATGTGTCATTATTATTTTTTTAAGAGAAAATATTTAAAATTACTCTTATACCCCCAATTTAAAAAATCCTCTAACATCTCCATTTTCTTTGCCTTCCACCATAGTTGACACCACCGGAAAAAAGTCATTGCCATTGCTTTTTAACCTTCACGCAGATTCAATTTTTTAACAAACCCAAGGCCAATAATGAAAGAGATGAAACTAAAATTGCAATTCCTCTATTCCCTATTTTCCTCCTCCATTTTCAGATCTCATACCACAATTAAACAAAGCAAATCAAAGTCAGTTTTTCATTTTCATGAATTAAACAAATCTCGTTTTCATGAATTAAACAACTTCAGTGTGGATAAAATCTCAAGTCTTCCCTTATATGACAGAAACTGAGTTGGTGATTTTATCATTTCAGTCAATTCTTACGAAATACAAAAGATTAATTATGTAAATATTAGATGCTTAGGTGGGTTCTAATGATAGAAAATGAAGCACGAGAAGTTTGGAAGGCAATTTTAAGAAAAATTTACAGTACCTTCATTAAATTCTTCATCATAAGTTTTGGTGAATTTTGTAAATGGCAGAGAAAGGACGAAGTAGGAAGGGAGTTTGGGGAAGTCCGGAGAGGAAGGGGATGTTCCTGGTAGTTTGGGGAAGACCAAGATATACAAAAGGGATGCTTAGAAGCTTTTTTAATTTGATAAAATTGGAAATAAGGAAAATATTACTATTATTTTGACACGTGGCACTAAAATATGGTTTTGAAAAATATTTACAAGTATTACGTGCTCATTTTTTCTTATTAAGCACGCGTGAGCCACATAGAAAAATAGGTGTGTATTAGACACACTTTGAAAAGGTTGAGTGTGTAAAATAATTTTTGTGGTCAGAAAGTGTGTAATAGAGATTTGGTTCATAGTTCAGGGTGTAACATATGTATTTTTCCATGGTATTATTTCTTCACTGTATTCCAATATTTTACAAGAGAATACATTAAAAAGTTACAAGTGTCATCTATATTAATAATTTTCTAGAATAAAAAGTATACCAATCTATCTGTAACTAATCTGGAATACATCCAAATTGGTCTCGCAAGTATTTCAACAGTGGAAACAACATGAAAGTTTAAACGAACAACACCATAATTTACAATACGATAAAAGATGAAAAAAAATTATGATTTTATATCTTGTATACATCAAAATTAAGAGAAATTCTTAATTTTGTATTCTTAATGAGGTAATTTACTACTTCAAACAAAGAGAATAATAGGTACTAAGCAAATATGAACATGATATAAATTATAGTAATTCGATATAGTTGTTCAAATTATATTTTATTATAACTCATTTAAATTGATATTAACTGGTGATAAAATAATAAATATTTAATAAAATTCTATATAAAATTTATAGATTTTTATGTTTTTCTCAATTTAAGGAGATGAGAGAAATATTTTTATTTTTTATGGAATTATCATGTGTTAGTTTTTATAATGAAACAATATAAAAAATAAAATAAATAATGTTTAAGACAATCTATTGATAGTTGAAAACTTATCATGGAAGAATAGAGTTCAAACCATATAGATTAAATTATCACATCAATTAAGTATATAAGATATAGCCTCCTAGTACAGTAGGAACAAATCTCATTACTTAAATTAACTTTTGAGGTTTAATAAGCTATATTTTTTAAAATTACTTTTGAGTATGAAAGTATTTAGTTTGAAATCACCTTCAAATATTATGGATAAATGAAAATCATTTAATTTTTATTTTCAAATTTCTTTAAGATAGTATGAGTAAAGATGAAAATCTTATAAATATCGATACTTCTTTTGTTGCTGTATTATTTAAAAATTTATTTTACTTTCTCTATGAAAACTTCTATTTGAATAAAACAAAATTAATAATTTTTTAAAATGAGAAAAAGGTTGAAAATGAGCATTTGCACTGCAGAGACAGTCTAATCAACACATGCATAGTGCATTTAAAGGAGAGTTGTGGCTAGAGGAATGTGAGGTTCACATGTATTAAGATGGCATAATTTTGCATTTAAAAAATACAAACATAATTTTTTTATAAAATAGCATATATGCCCTTGCTCTCCTTTTCTAGATAATAGAAATTTCCCGCCTATTATGCTTTAATTAGACAATCCCATAAGGTTAACTTGAGAAGAATTTTCTTGTCTAAAATTTGGAGGACCACCACTTTAACATAAGATAATCCTACTGAACAAAAGGTAAAGCTCATAATCAATGTTTCTTTTGAAAATTAGTGCCTTAATTAGGTATGCTTATGCTTTCTACTACAAAACGCAATCCTTTCCTTTTTCTCTCTACAATAGTCCTTATAGTTTTCAAGTACCTATCGTGACTCCAATTTTGTCCTTAGAATTTAATAGCTTGTGGATATAAATGAAAAATCTAATTCTTTATTTAATTAGAAAGAAATTACTCTTTTTTATTCTGCATTTCGGGACCCAAATACTCTTTATTAACATTAATTAGCCACTTCCAAATTCCTTTATAAGTTTAACTCAAATACTATTTTTTTTCCCTTGGAAATACTCCAATAATTTTTCTGAGGAACAAAAGTCTTGCCTTCAAAAGTCTTTTGCACCACTAACCCTAGTTTTCAGCTTTGTGACACACATGAAGGGAACAACCAAAACAATTAGATATGTGTATCCGATGGGTGATCTGCACGTACAAATATGACACTTCGATACCACTCTTAATTTTTTGACCGCGATTACCCAATGGACATAACTTCAATTTAATAAGTGTTGTCTTTCGCGTGTCCTAAAGGCAGTACTTTTGACCTTAAAATTTTGCCAATCGGGCAAACGGAGGTTAGAAATCAAGACAACCCATTCTCAAGTACCTTAGAGAGTATTTTCAAATAGATTTGTGTATCCACTATCAAGTTTTATTGTAGAGAAAGAAGAAAGGATGGGCATTGAATTTTGAGCCCTAGGCATCCGTCTATATGGAGCCTCATATCGTCATGGGCCTCAAGTCCATATCGAATGTATTTTAGCCCATATTTGATGGACATATCATGTGAAAGAGCAAGAAGCCCAACACAAATGGGCTCAGATTTGTGTATTGTTAAATCGTAAAAGTTGCACGAGGCGTCCTATTGCCCCCATTTAACTTGTACTTATCTTTTAATTTTTTTAACTTGTACACACTATTTAAGCAACTTCATGCATTTTTCTCCTCCTCTTCTTCTTCTTCTTCTAGTAACATTGATTTTATATGGTGTTTGTGGACATATTTGAAGGTAGTTTATGATGTTTTATAGTGGTGAGTTGTTGTGGCGCTTTATTTTTTTACTATTACTTAAGGTTTCTTCTTTTTTTTCTTCTTAATTGCAAAATGAGTTTGTTAGATTTATTGTTGTTTTGACAAATTGATAATTGTTGTTTGTTCTTGAAGATATTTGGAGGTTATGTTTCAAATTTAAGCTCATTTGGAATATATTTAGGTATTAAATCGTATATTGGATTGTTAAAATTCGAAAAACAAATAATTATTTCTGGGCAATTTGTACTCTAGGCCTATTCGGCCTTAAGTACATGAAAACGATAGTTGCACTTCAGACCTTTTGGCCTTAAGTGCATTTGAAGTACAATTTTTCACTTCAAACTTATTGGCCTTAATTATAGGAAAACGTTTGTTGCACTTCAGACCTTTTGGCCCTAAGTGCATATGAAGACGGGCAATTTATTCACTTCAGACTTATCGGCCTTAAGTGCATGTAACCATTGGTTGCACTTCAGACCTATTTGGCCTTAAGTGCATGTGAAGTGCAATTTTTGCACTTCAGACTCATTGGCCTTAAGTGTAGAAAAACGTTTGTTGCACTTCAGACCTTTTGACCTTAATTGCATTTAAAATGCAATTTTTCACTTCAGACTTATTGGCCTTAAGTGCATGAAACCATTGGTTGCTTTTTAGACCTATTTGGCCTTAAGTGCATCTGGAGTGCAATTTTTTATTTTAAATTATTTTTTTTAACTTCAGATCCGATAAGTCAGAAGTTGATCGTAAAGTGGGTAGGCTTGCAAATTTTTTTGCTAAGTGGGTATAGGTTCAATTGTGACCCCAAAACCAAGTATATAGATGCAAAATCCCCGGTGAAATCCATCTATTTTGTGTTAAATTTGTTTGGCATATATCAAGATCTCAAGTGCAGCCCGGTGAACTAAATTCCTGCTATGCGTTGGACCCAGAGAAAGACCAGATCACAAAGACCTATTATACGTAATCTTACCCTGCATTTCTACAAGAGATTGTTTCCACGGCAAACCTTTAAGATCTATCGGAAATAAACTTGTAGGTAAAATGATGAAGAATTATTCTAAATAGCTACACACCTAAATGCTTAAACAAAAAAATATAGTTGGCGAACGTATATTTCATGTATAATATGGGTGTAAACCATGCATTAGTCACTATATAATCTGTCTATAACTTACCGACACGCCCATCTCCTCCTCTCCCCCACCCCAAAAAAATTAAGAAATAAATTGAGAAATAACCATGAATTTCGGGAAATGACTTGTTTTTGGAAAATATTTTTTTGGTATTTAGTTGGGGAGTGAAAATATTATTGAAAAGAATTTTTTTTTAAAAATTGATAATATATTAGCAAAGTGGACTATGTTTGAATGAAACATTTGAGTATAACAGATATTTTTGATATAATATCTAGCTATTGGCTAAAAGGGTTGTATGAAGTTAAAAGTTGATATAAGAAAAATGATTTCTGTCCAAAATTAAAAAATATTACTTTTTCCTTTTTCATGAAATATTTTTTCTCCAAAAAAAATATTTTCTGACAGCTGGCAGAAGATAATTCATTTTCTGAAGATAATTTTTTGAGAAACTATTTTCCGTCATACAAAAACAGTATTTGTTCTTCTGCTTCTGATAACCAAGGAATTAGGAGAGCCAAAAAACATATTTTTGGCAAAATTGCAGGCCACGGTTTGATCGAAACGTGTCCACTTAGCCCGCCATTTGTTGATTCAAATTTCAGAATTTTCAACTAAAAGGTTGTTACTTTTCCATAACCAACTTAAACAAAAGTTTATAGCTTTCTTAAGTATCATGATTAACACTTTTCTTTTTCTAAGGGTTGACAACTCACTCGATAAGACAACTTTTAAATCCAATCAATTACTATATTCTTCACCAATAAATTTGATAGATATACGTCTGGTTGGCAACCTCTAATTCTAGTTCCAGCTGCTTCAATGTCTTCATAAATCTTCCTGTTTTCAAGCCAACAATCAGATCTTCTTTTTACTAGAAAAATAACAATATATACGGTGTAATCCCACAAATAGGGTTCTGGAGAGGGTGGGAGGGAGGACAGGTGTGTAGTGTGTACAGAACTTTACCCCTACCTTGTAAGAGATAGAGAAGTTATTTTCGATAAATCTTCAGTTCAAAAAACCCATTTTCAAAACCGATTTGAAAAAAAGGAGTAAAAATTACGGTGAAAATACTGTAGTAAGGAAAGGAAAAGTATTGTCAACAAAAACAATAAAGCTACCCAAATAAAAGAAACAACAATAATGAGTTTGAATAATAATAATAATAATAATAATAATAATAATAATAATAATAATAATAATCACTACAAAAAGAATTTGATTTTAGCGACGGAAAAATTCTGTATATAACTGAATAATCTGTCGCTAATCTCATTTAACGATAAATTAGCGATAAATTATCAAGAAATCTTGCTAGCTACGAGCGATTTAGCGACAGGCGTTCTTAACTAATTCTAATTTTTTGTAGTGAATAATAATAATAATAATAATAATAATAATAATAATAATAATAATAATAATAATAATAATAATAATAATAATAATAATACTGACAAGCAGAAGATGGTGCAAATAAGATGCTCTAAACTATAACTAAGTTCTCCACGGGATGGAGCAAATAATGATATTGCTAATAGTCGCTCGATTACCTATTAATCTTTTGTTCTAATTTCCAGCTCTAATATGTCCGTATGTAAAGTCATGTCGTCGATGAGTTGAAAAGGTGTCATGTCATGTATGATCACGGTAGTAAAAAGAAAAATCAAATCTTCTTTTTACTAAAGTTTGATATACATTCTTCTCCCATTCTTTAGTGCACAATTTTTTCTCCTACAAAAACAAAATTTCACATCACACTCGCACTTCACTAGTCATTAGTAATGACTAATGACTATGACCTTCCCGTTATTTTGGTAACAATTTGGTATCCTTTTGAAGAAAAAATGAGAAAACAATTAAGCATCATTTTCAATATATGCCTTAATCGACCATTCTAATTCTACGTGTGGTCCTGAAAGTTATCTTGATATACTCAAATCATTGATAGGTAGTTCGATCAAAATCATCTTTAGTACAATATTAAATATTTGATGTAATTTCATAAATAAGGTTTGAAAAGATCAGTGTGTAAGCAGATTTTATCCATATAAGGGTTGATGAGTTGTTTCATAGACTTTCGGTTCAAGGAAAAAAATAATTTTTTTCAATTATACAATTGGATTGACAACATCTTTACTTTGGCGATCGATTAATTTTTAAAATCAAAATGACGAAGTCCTACGTATATAAAAAATTCGTGATTCATCAGATGAGTATGGACATGCATGGAGATGATCACTACCTAGATATAGAAAGTATTGAGTTGATTCGTTTCTATTATAATATTCTTATTTGTAAAATTGGTACAACTGTGAAGGATAAAACTTTTCTGTTTGTCCAATATTCCCTCTCAGTAATATTAAAAAAAGGACAAGCCCATACTCTAATTAGAGCCGTCAATGTGGACTTGGCCCGTTGGACCATCCCAGTCCAGTCCGTAATTATTGTGCTAGAATTTTGGAGCCATTTAAAAGCAGACCTTTTAAGCCCGGCCCGAGTAAGCCCGTGGCCCGTGAGGCTTGACTGAGAGTGGGCTGAACCGACCCGTGGGCGTAATAAAAAGAAGAAATTGCATGGAATAATCACTTTTTAAAGTGATATTTACTTTTTATCCAGCATTTTTAATGCTGAGCTAAAGCAGCCACTAGTCTATTAAAATTAATATGAAAGACGGTACTACCCTTTCTTCTATCTTTTTTCCTTCCCAAAGGGAAATACAATATTTTATACCGGCAATCATAATTCATATATGCAAATGCTTTTCAGATAGTTTAGCGCTTTGATTTTTTGTCTAATTGCATACTTTAATTTGTATCTATTTATTGTTTAGACGGAGAAGAAACTCAAATTGTTCGAAAATATAAGAGAGGTCAAGATATAAGATAAAACTCTGGATCATGGAAGGAATATTGACAAGGAAGATATATTAATGTTGTTGAAGAACACGTGTTTATCCTGTCCTATCTTCATTAATACAAGGCCCTTCTGGTTATTTCACAGTGTAAATACAATATATAGGAATGTATTTCTTATCTATTAGAGTTTAGGATAAACCAATTGAGCTTTCCGGAAAGAAATTCAAGCTAAGATTATTGATGGTAGGGTTTCCTGTCTTGATACTTTCAACATTGTTCAAACATTTGCGGTTATATAGACAATTATACACTTGAGAAATGTTCAATGATATAAATTAACTTAAAGTTACAAGCACATAAATTAAGGACATGTAGTTCTGAAGTTCGAGTTCCAAGTTCAAAAGTTAAGGACATGTAGTCCTAAACTTAGAGGTACAAGTTCAAAAGTTAAGGACAAGTAGTCCTAAACTTAGAGGTACAAGTTCAAAAACTAAGGATATGTAGTCCTGAACTTAAAGTTACAAGTTCAAAAGTTAAGGACAAGTACTCCTAAACTTAGAGTTACAAGTTCAAAAACTAAGGACAAGTAGTCCTTAATTTAGGCTTACAAGCTCATAAATTAAGGACAACTAGTCCTGAACTTACAGTAACAAGCTCATAAGTTAAGGACACTGGGTCTTGAACTTAGAGTTGGAAGTTCAAAAATTAAGGACACTTGGTCCTTAACTTAGAGTTACAAGCACAGAATTAAGGACAAGTAGTCCTTAACTTAGAGTTACAAGCACAGAAATTAAGGACTGGTAGTCCTGAGCTTCGAGTTCCAAGTTTAAAAGTTAAGGACATGTAGCCCTGAACTTAGACTTACAAGCTCATAAATTAAGGACAGCTAGTCCTGAACTTATATTAACAAGCTCATAAGTTAAGGACACTTGGTCCTAAACTTTATGAGCAGAAGAGTATTTTCGTCCGAGCGGGTAAAGTTTATTAAAGCAGTGGCTAAAGACTAAAGATATTTTAAACAGTGGCTTAAAAGTAAATACTTGTCTTATTAGTGGCTAACTGTGCACTTCCCCTAATAAAAATACGTATTTAAAATATATAAAATATAAAAAGTATATGACACAAAAAATAAGTTGGATATCCCATATGACACATTAATTAGTTTTAAAAATTTAATTATTCTTAATATTTAACTAATTAATATTGCATATGTATTATAACTGTAGATGAAAGTGAAAATATTAAGACAACTTTCTCACAAGCGGATTCAAATGTGTTTGATAAATATAATATGTTGGATATCTCATAAGCGTCATGGACGTTCTCTTGAATAATTTATTTTGAGTTTTGACTTTTACTGAATGAAATAAAGTCTTGTCTTTTAGTTTTTAGTATTTATTGTGAAATATTGGAACACTATAAAAAGTTATTAAGTTTTGTGAAATTTTTTCAATAAGATTTTTTTAACTTTTAAATATTTATCTTTTTTAGGTTAGAAATAAAACAAAAAAATAAAAAATTATATTTTTAATAAATGATGAGCCGGCCCGTGAGGGCCCGCAGTCCACATAGGGTTGGGGTGGGCTGACCATTATAAGTCCATCAAAATGGCGGGCTAGCTCAGTCCGACCCGTCAATTGCTAAAGCTCGCGTGGATTGGATTGGTGATAGTAGGCTATATATACGTTATTTACACTCTTAATGAATCATACTTCAGTGTTGTTTTAAGTGCAAGAATGATAACAAAATGCTCTAAATAGTGTTTTTATGCTTTGCGGGAAATGATCCATGTTCGGAAGATACTTTGGAGAATTTTGGAGTAAATCGTGGGAGTATAAGGCCAATCAAGAAGAACCCGAGTGAAAAGAAGCAAGAAAAAAACGAAGAGGGCTGGAGTGGAGCCCACCGCGACCGTGGTCGACCGCGGCTAGAACGCGGTGGGCAAAACAATGCAAGGCAGAACTCATGAAAACCACCATGGTCGCGCCGCGTTCTGCCGCGGCCGCGGTCGATCCGAAAAAAGCCCAGAAACTGCAGGGACTTAAGTGCAAAAACGGGAGAAATTAGCCTAACCCTATTTAAATCTTATAAACTCGTCTAAGAAAGTTTAGACTTGTTTTTAGATTGATTTTGGAGGCAAGAACAAGTGTGAGGAGACCAAGCTACAACTAGAGTTTTTCTATTCTCCATCTTTTGTCATTATTTTGGGAATTATGAATTATTTTGTGCTTTCTTTGTGTTTTAGCATGAGTAGCTAAAAAATCCGTCTAGGGTTGATGGAACCAATTGTTAGATGAAGTTTTGACTCAATATTGTTATAATCGATCATGGTTTAATCTAAGATTGTTCAACTATGCTTTGTATAGTGATTAATTGAATGGGCCCTTGATTAATCATGTCTAATTGCTTGAGAAAGAAAACCAGGTTAGATTGTTGTTGAACAACACCACTTTTGGGTAATTGAAGAGATTCATTACTTGAATTTAAAATTGGGGTTAGAGATAATGAAACTTTGGTGGGATAAATTAGAGTTGCATAAGTTATCAGCTATAGTAGTTCGAGAGAATGCTCTAGTAAATTATTGTAGTTGATCGAGAGATAATTACAATAACCCAAAGCTCATAATCCTCATAGAGTAACACTGTGAGAATATAGCAAAAGAGTCAGAATTAGTTTAGCAATTGGGGAAATCACTTCCCTAGATCTTTCTACCATTGATTTATCTTTAATATTAAATATTTTTAGTTGTTAATATCAGTTTTTTTAGTTAGTAAATCCAAACAATTATTGATAAAAATATTGCACCCGGAAAAGTGTCTGAGCTCACATTAGCATCACTGAGGGTTGTAATAGGTAGGTTAGTTCCCTGAGGATTCAACTCCGGACTTTAAACCATATTCTATTTGCAACGACCGCTTTGTATTTTATAAGGCACAGTTGGGCGTGATCAAATTTTGGCGCCGTTGTCGGGGAACTAACGGTTTTATTTGTTACAACTTAGAAGTATCGCTAGAATTATTAGTTTAGCTCAATTTTCTACGGTGTTAAATAATTTTTCATTGAAATTCTCATGTTTGAATTCTTGTGTGAAGCAGGTGTATGCCTAGAAGCTCTTCGAGGACTGGTGAACTTCTTGAAGAATTCTCAGACCCCGAGAAAACATTCCGAGCATTAAACCGTGCTAACAAGAATGACAAACACTTACCGCAACTTGAAATGGCAAACGTGGCTAACGTCAATGCAAACAACCGGGTACCTCTTGTACCAAACGATGGAGGGGTGGAACCTCTTGTGCCAGAAGTTGCACTCTATGATTGGGCACAACCAACAGCTGACAACTTGGCCACTGCCATTGTTGTACCCCAAATACAACCGAAAGCATTTCAGATCACTAACAATATGCTGCATCTTCTGCAGAATAAGGGATTGTTCTCCGGGTCACACATTGAAGATCCTCAACAACACTTGAAAAATTTTCTGTCAATTTTTGTGACCCAAAGGCAGCAAAATGTGACCCCGGAAGCCATCAAGCTGCTATTGTTCCCTTTCTCAGTNTGGGAGGAATTAGTCAAGCAGTTCCTGAATAAGTTCTACCCTCCCAACAAGACTGCAAGACAGATTGACGAGATATTGCAGTACAAGCAGAAGCCCACTGAAACCTTGCAGGAAACTTGGGAAAGATTCAAAGGGATGCTAGTGAAGTGTCCTTACCATGGTATTCCATACCAGATGCTCGGCCAGAGATTCTACATGGGGCTAGCGGACAATTTGAAAGCAAATGTGGACGCTTCGGCTGGGGGTGCTTTTCTGAGCAAGACATTTATTGAGTGCAAAGTCCTTCTTGACAAGATGGCTCAGAATTCAGGATGGATGATGAGAGGTACGACCCTGACACCAATAGTGCATTCAGTTCCTCTTGACCCAAATAATTCATATGCAGAGAACATAGCCACACTCATGACTCAGATGAGTATATTGACGAAGAAGATTGACAGGATGGGTACAAAGCAATTGCATATCGTTGATACAACAAATGGAGGAATGTGTACCCCTTGCATCAATCAATCTTATGTGTGTTCATAGAGTGGAGAAGGTGATAACCAGGGTCCCAGAGAAGATATGAATTATGTTAACAATTTTGGGGGTAAGAGACAAGGAGGACAACAGTGGGGGCCAACACCCAACCAGCAGTACAGACCTAACATACCACAACCTGGAGGTGTATAGCCACAATTCCAAGTGGTTCCATATCAGAGACAACAGGGCTACTAGCAACAACATCAGCAACAAATGACATACCAACCACCTCATCAGCAGCAAGACAACAACATGGTGGAGATCAAGGGTATGCTGCAACAACTCATTGGCACAAATGGTAAAATGCATGAAAAGTTGGCAGCACACGATTCAGCAATAAAGGGGATTGAAACTCAACTGGGACTGCTGTCCATGGCCTTAAATAATCGCCCGCAGGGAGCATTGCCGGCCGACACAAACATCAACCCAAAGGAGCAAAACCGAATCAGCTAATGGCAGTCAGTCTCCTGAATGGGAGAGATTTAGACAGGGAGCAAGAGGTTTTTCAAACCAGAAGAGAGACTATGCCAACCACTCTAGTTCCAGTCGAGATAGATGAATCAGCAGAACTCACTGAAGTGGTGGTTGAACAAGCCCAGGTTGAAAAAGGTAAAGCCAAAGAAAATGAAAAAATTGCAGAACAAGTGGCTCCTCTTCTGCCACAAAATTCTAACAAAGAACAGCCAACAAGCAGTGGACAAAAAGTGATGCCTGCACCATTCCCGCAGAGATTGGCAAAACGAAAGAAAAAGGATCAATACAGGAAATTTATGGAGATGTTTCGTCTGATTCAATTGAATATTCCTTTGATGGATACCTTGAGGGAAATTCCAGGCTTTGCAAAGATGATGAAATACCTGATGTCACGAAAATTTGATTTTCAGGACCTGTCCACAGTGACTCTGACACAGACATGCATTGCGGTAGTGACTAGACCCATGGCTCAAAAGATGTCTGATCCAGGTAGTTTCACCATTCTGTGCACCATTGGAAGTTATGCTTTTGAAAAAGCATTGTGTGGCTTAGGAGCCAGCATAAACTTGATGCCTTTGGCAATCTACACAAAGCTGGGCATTGGCAGAGCTAGGCCGACTTCTATGTTGTTGCAATTGGCTGACCGCATAGTTAAAAGACCGACAGGGATTCTTGATGATGTGCTGGTGCAAGTGGGGATGTTTTTATTCCCTTCTGAATTTTTCATTTTGGACTGCCAAGTCGACGAGGAGATTCCCATCATTTTGGGAAGGACATTTTTAGCCACTGGGAGAGCACTAATTGATTGCGAGACTGGGGAATTAAAAATGAGGTTGAACGATGAAAAAGTGATATTCAACGTCCAACAATCCATAAGGAGACCCAGTGAGTATGCAAATTGCTCCCTAGTGGAGGCGGTGGATGTGATCCTACATGATGAAGATGAGACCGTTAATGCCAAAGATCCATTGGGAGATTGTTTGACAAATTTAGAGGAAATGGATGGCGAAGGGTTGGCAGAGTGGGTTATGGCACTAGAAGGCCAAGGGTTTTGGCAGAGAGAACCCTGATTTGAACCCCTCTATTAAGAAGAAAAAGCCTCACCACCTACAAAACCACCAGTTGAGACACCACCACAACTGGAGCTGAAGCCACTTCCAGCCCACCTCAGGTATGCCTTCTTGGGTCCCAACTCTACTTTACCTGTTATCATATCATCTGGTTTGCTAGCTGTGCAGGTTGAACAATTACTGAAAGTGTTGCAAGAGTGCAAAACTGCCATTGGTTAGACCATGGCAGACATAAAAGGTATCATCCCGGCCTTCTGCATGCACACGATTCTTCTGGAAGAAGGGCACAAACCTTCCAGGGAACATCAACGAAGGCTGAACCCGAACATTAAAGAGGTAGTGAAAAAGGAGGTGATTAAATGGCTGGACGCGGGCATCATCTTTCCCATCTCTGACAGCAATTGGGTGAGCCCCGTTCAGTGTGTACCAAAAAAGGGCGGAATGACTATTGTACAAAATGAGAATAACGAGTTGATCTCAACTCGTACAGTCACTGGGTGGTGGATCTACATGGATTATAGGAAACTAAACGCAGCCACCCGAAAGGACCATTTCCCCTTGCCATTCATTGGCCAGATGTTGGAAAGATTAGTTGGGCGATCCCACTTTTTTTTCTTGGACAGATACTCGGGGTACAATCAAATCTCAATAGCCCGAAAGATAGAGAAAAAACATCCTTTACATGTCCGTATGGAATCTTTGCTTTTCGGAGAATGCCCTTTGGGCTTTGTAATGCACCGGCCACATTCCAGCGGTGTATGTTAGCCATCTTTACCGACATGGTCGAATACATTATGGAAGTGTTTATGGATGATTTCTACGTGGTAGGAGATTCATTCGAAGATTGTCTCCATAACCTCAAAGGGTGCTCAAACGATGTGTGGAAACAAATCTGGTGCTGAAGTGGGAGAAGTGACATTTTATGGTACAAGAAGGAATAGTGCTGGGAAATAGAGTGTCCAAAAAGGGGATTGAAGTAGACTATGCAAAAATTGAAGTGATTGAGAAGCTACCACCACCTACTTCAGTGAAAGCAGTGAGGATTTTCCTTGGGCATGCCGGATTCTACAGGCGGTTCATCAAGGATTTTTCAAAAATTGCTAACCCTTTATGTAAGCTGCTTAAAAAAGACCAGCACTTTGTGTTTTCTGATGTTTGCAAGTTGGCATTCGAGGAGCTGAAAAAGAGACTGGTGACCGCACCCATCATTGTTGCACCCTACTGGGAGCAACCATTTGAACTGATGTGCGATGCCAGTGATTATGCGATATGAGCGGTCTTGGGGCAACGCAAGGAGAAAATTATGCACCCCATCTACTATGCAAGCAGGACTCTTAGTGGTGCACAGTTGAACTACACGGTCACTGAAAAGGAAATGCTCGTTGTAGTGTTTGCTTTCGACAAATTCAGGTCATATTTGATTGGCTCAAAATTTATTGTTTATACTGACCATGCAGCCATTAGGTACTTGATATCAAAAAGGAGTCAAAACCCCGCCTGATTCGCTGGGTTCTGTTGCTGCAAGAGTTTGACCTAGAAATTAGTGACCGGAAGGGAATAGACAACCAAGTGGAAGACCACCTCTCAAGGTTGGAAGGGGCAGAAAAGAGAACAGAGGTTGGAGATATCATCGAGACCTTCCCGGATGAGCAATTACTGGCAATGACAATGGAGGAGGCACCATGGTATGCTGATATTGATAACTACTTGGCATGTGGTATAGTACCACACGACTTCTCCTCGAGTCAAAAGAAAAAGTTTTTCCGGGATTGTCGTGATTATTATTGGGATGAGCCTTTATTGTTCAAAATATGTGTTGATAACATAATCCGGCGGTGTATCCCCGATTAAGATCAACCCTCTATTTTGCAGGTCTGTCATGCTTCGCTATATGGGGGACACTTTGGAGGAGTCCGAACAACAACAAAGGTATAAGAATCAGGACTATACTGGCCTACATTGTTCAATGATGCTCATACCTAGGTAAAAATCTGCGATGAATGTCAAAATACGGGCAACATATCCCGTCGTCATGAGATGCCAATGACCACAATCCAAGAGGTGGAAGTATTTGACATGTGGGGAATCGACTTCATGGGGCCATTTTCCAGCTCTTACGGTAACAAGTATATACTGGTGGCCGTTGACTATGTCTCGAAGTGGGTCGAAGCAGTTTCTCTCCCAACCAATGATGCAAAAGGGGTGACCAATTTCCTAAGGAAAAACATCTTCACCCGTTTTGGCACCCCCGGGATATAATCAGCAATGGTGGATCTCACTTCTACAATAGAGTGTTTGCACGCTTGTTGGACAAGTATGGTGTTCGCCACAAGGTAGCCTCACCATACCACCCACAAACAAGCGGGAAGGTTGAAGTGTCCAACATGGAAATCAAAAGTGTCCTCTCAAAAACGGTGAATGCAACAGGAACGGATTGGGACATGAAGTTGGACGATGCATTGTGGGCATATCGCACAGCCTTCAAAACCCCAATTGGTATGTCACCTTACAAGTTGTATTTGGTAAGGCATGCCACCTTTCGGTTGAGCTTGAACATAGAGAACTGTGGGCACTGAGGCAGTTGAACTTGGACATGGAAACAACGGGCACCAATATAGTCAATGGGATGCATGAGCTCGAGGAATTCCGGTTCCACGCATTCGAGAGCGCTCGATTGTATAAAGAAAGGATGAAATTGATGCATGACAAGCACATCTTGGATCGAAACTTCAAACCCGGCGAATTAGTGCTACTGTACAACTCAAGATTGAGATTGTTCCCAGGTAAGTTGAAGTCCCGATGGTCAGGTCCGTTCAAAGTAGTGCAAATATTCCCAAGTAGAGCTGTAGATATCGAATCGGAAGATGGGACGAACAAATTCACAGTGAATGGACAGAGGTTGAACAATATCTTGGTATGGGTGAAGAAAAAGGGGAAAGTGTGGTGATAACTCTCAAGGAGCCCCAATACACAAATGAGGAGTGATGGCAAGAGTCTGCGTCGTGCCGCGACGTTAAATCAGGCACTTCATGAGAGGCAACCCATGATTTTCTGTTGTTTTCTCTTTTGTATTGTTGTTGTAATTGATGTAGATGTTACTAATCCATTTACTAGTGTATAGGGAAACAAGAGTTCATATTGGGAGAAGACAGGGTCAAGTCACAACTCCAGTAAGGTAATCTAAAAAAAATAAAAAATAAAAAGCCAAAATCAGAATACCGTCACCGCGGCCGCGGTCGACCGCGGTTGGAAGCACCCTTTCTGGCTTGGCTCACTGCGTCCACGGTGAAACGCGGTAGGTCAAGCGTCTTCTGTTTCCTAAGCCCCCATTCACAACGGCCGCGGTCGACCGCGGCAAACCCCAGCACGCGCCGGTAAGTTTAATTTTCGAAATTTTTTTGTTTTTTCTATTTTTTTTTTTTTTTATTTCTATTTGTCTTCTTCGTTCTCATTCTTTCTTATTACCCAACCTCTTCACCCACCCATTCCCCAACCCTAACTTAACAAAACCCCTTTCCCCCTCCCTCTTCTTCCCCAACGATTCCCTCCCCCTTTTTCTCATTCTCCTACCTCAAACTCACCACTCTTTTCCCTCATCTCCACCACCCCCAACCACAAGGTTTCTCTCTATTCCTCTCTTCAAGTAAGTATACTAACTCCCCTCTCTCTTAATTTATTTTTTTTGTGTTCTTTTATTTTGTATAATGTATATGTTAATGGTAGATCTCCACCATATCTAGGTAAACACAAACAATTATTTTTCTTTTGTAAATTAACTTAGCATGGCTTGGTGGTAAGATTTGGTGTTGTTGGGTGAAAATCATGTTAGTGGGTTGATGATTAGTTGAAGATTGTGGTTGACACTGGGAAGGGTTTGTACCCCTATGAGCTAATATATGCATATCCAGATCTCTGCACACCATGTGTTTGAAAAATTGCCACATTGAGCTAAAAATTGGTAATTTGACCATCGTGGTGGTGAAGTCTGAGTAACCACCTGGCGGTCATACGAATTGAACCCTCTCTGACAATAAACCTTGTCGTGTCAGGTACCATGTCTCAATTAAGGAAACGCAGAACCCAAGTTAGTACTAGCCAGTTTGACTCTACTCGGTTTGTCTCAAAGGCTGCTGAGGAAAGATTTGAAGCAAAGGCAGCCCGAAAGATGGTGCATGAAGTACATATTGATGGGGCCTCCCTGCAGAGTGAATTCCCATAGATGTTACATGAATTGAGGAGACGCCAGTTGGACGTCTTCTTTGAGGAACCGGAGGAGGCAAATATTTTGATGGTCCGCGAATTCTATGCGAATTGCCCGGAACACGCCAATCGGGTAGCACTGTCAGAAGAACACGGGAAAATGCTTCTCTTGAAACAATACGCCGAGCATATCGGCTACCATCTTCTCAGGAGCGGAGGATTACTACTAAACCTACCAGACACCACCTATCACTTGGAATCTCATTGTTCGGTCAATCTGTTTGGGAAGGGAGCCCATATGAATAAAGCATGGCATCACTCGGAACTACCAGTCTCTCACTTAGGAAGCTAAATGCTGGCTCACCATCATCTATAGCCGACTACTGCCCTCCAACAACACTGCTGATGTAAATGCACCTCGTGCAATGGCGGTTTGGTGTTTTGTCAACCGTCATGAATTCGATGTGGCCAGGCTAATCCACGATGAAATGTTCATTAGATCTCCTAAGATAGTAAAAGGGTTATACTTCCCTTCACTCATCACCAGGTTGTGCCGTGCCGCAAATGTTCCCGAGAATTGTTTCATAGATGGGAAGCTCGCAAAGAAGGCCCCTTTCAAGGCCAGCAAAATCACAATGGGAAAGGAGTAGACCGTACCTATTACTGTGGACGATGAGGATGAGGTGGTGCCTGACGCCGCCCTGCCAATGACACCTTATGATGAGGCAGGCCTATCTCGGCCTCGGCGAAGCACCCGGATGTCTACCTTGGAGCAAGATGTTGCTGGCTTACGTACCTCAGTGGATAACCTTAATGACAGAGTTGACACTGTAGCCACTCAAAATTCTAAGTCCGAGAAGAAGATAATGGCCTGGCTCCGAGCGTTAGGGCGCGCCTGTCGACTTGACCCGGCCACCGTCTCTGATAAAGACTGAACATGGAAGTCTCCTTATCTCATTGTGCATTATTTTGTTGCCATGGGGACATGTCAATCCCTTAATTGTGGGGTGGGGGATATTGTTTGTTTTTGTATATATATAATTGCTGGTAGGTTGATTGGTTTGTTGGTAGTTGAATATTTTCTTTTTGAATATATAAGGATTAGTGCTGACTTGGCCCGAAGACGGACACCTTTAGACATGTCTCTTGAGGTTTTTGAGTCGGAAAAAAAAAAAAATATATATATATATATATACACACACCCAAGACTCCTCCCGACGATGGACCTGCTTCTCGAGGGAAGTGAGTCTAGAGAAAACACAAAAATATTTTTCTTTGTTAGGTAGTGTATCCAACCCTTGGTTTTTCTTTATACCACGGTTCTTTTCCAAGGGTTATCACTTGAACCGGGTGTAGTTATTTTTTTTTTAATTTAGGAGTCTTGGGCGAGATGGGAATAGGGCCCTTAACTCTATGATACCCTGAATAAAGATTACTTTAGTGAGATACTTAGGCTATTTAGTCGACTCTAACAAGACCTTAAATTGTGTGTCCCTGAATGACTCAAATGCTTTAAGAAGAGTGCCTGATGATCCTAACTGAAGTGAGTCATGTGCCATGTGTGAGTGAGATTTTGTGTATTCTGTGCTAACACTCAATGCCTAGAACTTGCCCTGCGTGTGTACAAAGTGAATGGTAGTCTTATTTGGTCTGGAAAGTGATATATGCATTCTTTGATTAACCCTTCTATATATGTTTGTCCCACTTAATGGTACATATCTTAGTCAACCCCGTTACGCCTATAAGCCTGTTTTCTTTGGCAACCACATGACAAGACTGACCCAAGTTTAGATAGCCTATCTTGTTGAACCTTATCACCTCTTAGAAGCACTCAAAGTGTAATGGATATGATAAGAAATATAAGTGTGGGGTGGTTGACTGGGGATGTAAGTGGAATTAAAGAAGCATGAAAAAGTGCACTGTTTGATAAGCAATACTATAAGCCACCAAAAAAACGAAAAAAAAGGTCTCAAATTGGTGGTGGCTATTAAAAGAAAAAAAATGTGCTTAAAAGAATAAGGGGTTAATACAATAATGTAATGGTGGAATGAAGGTTTGACAAAATCAAGAGCTTAAAAGTACACAATGTAGTGGAGTGCTAAGGGAGGTGCAGTCACTATACCCATATATATCCTACCCATACCGCAACCAACATTACAACCAAATAAAGTCCTATTTGATTCTAGACCGAACAGGTGATTAGTCGAGTATTACATTACGGGCGAGCCTATAGTGTGTTGTTTGTGGCATAAGAATTTGTTTCTGAGGGTGAGTGAAATGGCGTATTCGAGTTCCTCAGTGTGTGATTGGTGAATAATATAAGTCTCTTTTGTAGTGAGTAGGCACATGATTCATGAAGGAAAGGTAAGTCTGGACCTCTGACTGAGAGTAGGAGAGCCGGCTAGGGGTGTTGCGTGTCTATAAAGGAGTCCACTCTCGAGGCTAGGATGTCGCGCTGAAGTAGCCTACATGTGTGAGGTCTTCTGGGTATAGAGAGTAGGGAAGGTATCCTATGATGATTAGGCCTGTAGAGTGTGGTTGTGTTGCTCGAGGATGAGCAACAATTTAAGTGTGGGGTGTTGATAGTAGGCTATATAGACGTTATTTACGCTCTTAATGAATCATACTTTAGTGTTGTTTTAAGTGCAAAAATGATAACAAAATACTCTAAATAGTGTTTTTATGCTTTGCAGGAAATGATCCATGTTCGGAAGATACTTTGGAGCATTTTGGAGTAAATCGCGGGAGCATAAGGCCAATCAAGAAGAATCCGAGTGAAAAGAAGCAAGAAAAAGGCGAAGAGGGCTGGAGTGGATCCCACCGCGATTGCGGTCGACCGCGGCTGGAACACGGTGGGCAAAAAAATGCAAGGCAGAACTCATGTAAACCACCGCGGTCGCGCCGCGTTCTGCCGCGGCCGCGGTCGATCCAAAAAAAGCCCAGAAACTGCAGGGACTTAAGTGTAAAAATGGGAAAAATTAGCCTAACCCTATTTAAACCTTATAAACTCGTCCAAGAAAGTTTAGGCTTATTTTTAGATTGATTTTGGAGGCAAGAACAAGTGTGAGGAGACCAATCTACAATTAGAGTTTTTCTATTCTCCATCTTTTGTCATTATTTTGGGTATTATGAATTATTTTGTGCTTTCTTTGTGTTTTAGCATGAGTAGCTAAACAATCCATCTAGGGTTGATGGAAACAATTGTTAGATGAAGTTTTGACTCAATATTGTTATAATCGATCCGGGTTTAATCTAAGATTGTCCAACTATGCTTTGTATGGTTATTAATTGAATGGGCCCTTGATTAATCATGTCTAATTGTTTGAGAAAGAATACCAGGCTAGATTGTTGTTGAACAACACCACTTTTGGGTAATTGAAGAGATTCATTACTTGAATTTAAAAGTGGAGTTAGAGATAACGAAACTTTGGTGGGATAAAGTAGAGATGCATAAGTTATCAGCTAGAGTAGTTCGAGAGAATGCTCTAGTAAATTATTGTAGTTGATCGAGAGATAATTACAATAACCCAAACCTCATAATCCTCATAGAGTAACACTGTGAGAATATAGCAAAAGAGTCAGAATTAGTTTAATAATTGGGGAAATCACTGCCCTAGATCTTTCTACCATTGATTTATCTTTAATATTAAATATTATTAGTTTTTAATATCAGTTCTTTTAGTTAGTAAATCTAAACAATTATTGATAAAAATACTATACCCGAAAAAGTGTTTGAGCTCACATTAGCATCACTGAGAGTTGTAATAGGTAGGTTAGTTCCCTGAGGATTCGACTCCGGACTTTAAACCGGATTATATTTTCAATGACCGCTTTGTCTTTTATAAGGCACAGTAGAGCGTGATCAGTTAGACTAATCCGGCCCCCCATATTAAGAGCTCTAACCCTAATATTGATGATTGGATAATATGTTATAATATTCTTATTTCTATAATCATTGGAAAGATTATTGGTAAGGGAAGATCGATGTTTTCTGTTTGTCCAATATCCCGATTCATTAGCTTTATCATTTCAAATGACGACACTTTGGTTAGAAATAAGTTATCCTATCTTTTTACATGGATAAAAAAAAAATACTACAATTTTAGAATAATTAATTTTGAGATTAATTATATTACAAAATTTTAATTTTAAAATTAATTATTCCTTATCCCTCACACCAAATCAGCCCTTTGGGTTTAATTAAGGGTTAATTTCCATGTGCGGCAGAAGGAGTAGCCATAATTTTTTTTTTTTTTTTTTGGGTTAAATTTTCTATTGTAATCGCTAGCTTAAAAGAACAGTATCCTCTTTATACCAATAGAATTAAATAGATTACTCTTTGAAGAATAAAAAGGTTATTTTTTTGTTATAATTAATTAAATATTTTTAAAATTGGTAATTTACTTTTAAAATATGATTTATGAAGTGCAATATCTGTTTTACTTTATATGATAATATTTGTTTGGGCACAAAGTTATAAGAAAGAAAGCTAGAAAAACTTTTGACACGTACGTCATATACACACACATACATGCTCCCTCTAATTTATTTTATATAATTTTATTTCCTAATTAGAATGTACAAAAGAAAATAATATACGTTTTATTTGAACATAATTTAACTTTCAACTTTCTTTTTCATCATAAATGATATATTCTTATAATCATAAAACTCTCGTAGCATATCTGAGATTAAGACCACAAGTTTAAAAAAAAATTATTTCTTTTTCAAATTTTGTACTCGGTCAAACTCCTCACACACTATTAGAAAACTGTAAAAAATCGGTTGAGAAAATCACCCGGAACAGATCGGAAACATAGGAAAATCCATCGATTTTAATTCGTCTAAAAAAAAATTGTTCGCTAAAGTGTGGCAACCGAAGATGGTCGCAATTTTCGACCGAAGTTGGTCGGTTAATTCAACCAAAGTTTGACCACTTTATCTAATTAATTCGTCTAAAAAAAAATTGTTCGCTAAAGTGTGGCAACCGAAGACGGTCGCAATTTTCGACCGAAGTTGGTCGGTTAATTCAACCAAAGTTTGACCACTTTATCTAATAATTTTTGTAGGGGAAAAAATTTATCGACCGAAATCGGTCGGTAATATTTAAATTATTTTTTATTTATTATTTAAAATAGCGATCTATTTCGGTCGAAAATATAATTATTTGATAATATTACATTTATTTTTAAATTTTAACATGCCAACCGAAATCGGTCGGAATCATTAAAAAAGATTATTTCCGACTGACTTCGGTCGGTAATTTTAAATTTTTGCAGATTTTACATTGGAATTAGCAACCTAAGTCGGTTAAAAATTATGAATTTCTGGCTTTTAATATGAGCATTCCAATCGAAATCGGTCGGAAGTCGTTCGATTTTCTGGGTAAAAATCTGGCAGAACATGACTGCTTTTAAGCTACATCACCTGCCAATTACAACCAATGAACATCCTATAATGGCAGCATTACATTGCTATCATTCAACCACAATTAACCAACAACAACAACAATTACCAACATCTAACACAACAACAACGCCAACCACAACAACAACAATTCAAATGTTCAATAACAAAATTATGTCAACAATACAATATCATTCAAAACTATTCCAACCAAATATTCAAAAGTTCAAGACTTTGTTTAGCAATACATACCATTCAAGGATTGTTTTGTACTACATCATCTCCATCTTCACTACTAGAAGCTTCATAGTCGACATGGTTCGAAGGATCACGACAAGAAGGATTAGCATCTGGAAAAGACTTACGAGACCGAGGAATCGGGGAAGCACCACTAGCAAGAAGATTGGTCAGCTGATCTTGAAGGACATTAAATTGTTGGCCGCTCTTTCCTAGCTGACGTTGAAAGCTATCAAATTGTTTATCTCTCTTTTCTTCTCTCGCCTTTGCCTCTTCAAGATCTGCTGACAGCTTTGCGATATTCTTATCACGCCCCAAACTTGGGGAGGCGAGACCGGCACTTGGTCCTTCACTTGATCGAGTGTACCAACTTGAGACTGAGGTACGCTGAACATACAATGTTGCACTTTGGCCATAGGACCACATTGCAAGACAATTTATGAAACAAAATATAAAACTGAACGGAGACTAGCTCCGACTGAACATCAATATAAAGTTGGACCGACTAGGGCGTCATAACTACTACAGCTGACAAACCCAAAAAAATGTACGTACGAGACCTACAAGCTCAACATACTGCATTGACTGACAGGATATGTCTACAAGTTTCTGCTGATGGATGTACTGTAGTCGAAATAGGGCTCCGACCTACTCATAATAATATATATATATATATATATATATATATATATATATATATATAGAGAGAGAGAGAGAGAGAGAGAGAGAGAGAGAGAAAGACACACACACACAACATGTACTCAAAATCTTAGACCGGACAATTTTGAAGGACATGGAGCTTACTGATCAAGCTGAACTCAGATAACACTTACTGAGGAGGTCCACCCATCAGTCTATCTGAACCTGCATACATGAAATGCATGGGCCGCTCAATCACCATAGTGGCCTAAAACCATAATTATTTATAGGCCTTAAACCTTTTCTGATGAGATTTCATATATATACTTTATCTGAAATACATTTTTCTTGCTTTTTGGGTCAAAATTGGAAATATAATCAAACTTTTTTCTAATAATAATTTATTAATTGATAGTAAGGTTATATATATATATATATATATATATATATATATATATATATATATATATATATATAT
>MDKI01213366.1:0-23529 GCA_005239505.1 Nicotiana paniculata | reverse complement strand
ATTTAAACTAAAGAAAGAGCAAAAGGGAGCTAGCATTCTGCTTATGTAACGGGATATCTCAAATACTAAGTGTGTTTCGCTGAGGGTTTTTTACATTAAACACCGAAAATTACTCCAAGATATAACTGTCACGAGTTTTAAAATCTATCTTTCTATCGTTTGTTCTTTAAACTAAATTGTTCCATTACACGGGTTTATATCTACAAGCACAACCTCATAGAAACTAAACAAATCATATACAACTTTTAACTTACAAAGAAGTTAGAAGAAAGCTGGAACTTTAAGGAAAAGAGAACACATGTTTCATGAGTTTAAACACTCATTTATGAGCAGAAGATCACACAAATGTAAAGAAACAGCAGTAACACATCAGTGCATTCATTGCAATAGCTTTATGCAACTAAAAACTAAACAACAGAGTTGGAAAAATACCTAGTTTGCAGAAAACAGGAGAAAAAAGAAATGCAGCAAGGTAATGAACCAACAAGACCCCAGCAAAAACGGAACAACAACGACAGTATGAAGCAGTGAAAATCCAGCAGTGATGAAGCCCAGAAATGCAACAATGATTTCCGAATTTTCAGCTTGCTATTGGATATGTTTAGCTGCTGATTTTACTCTCAAGGTTTGTGTTTTTTTTTAGTGTGTAAAAAGTTCAGCAATTGTGTAGTAGATTGTATGTTCAAGCCACTCTCAAGATGTGTCTTCAAGTGTGAAAGAATGAACTCTTTTCGTTGGAAAAATAAGTCCTTTTGGAAAGATTTTAGTTCACCAAAAATCTGTCCAAAAGGACTAACTTTTGTGTGCCAAAACAGTCCATTTTTTACCAAATTCTGACACAAAACATAGCAGTTGTATTTCCAGCATGCTTAAACAGTAAAATACCCAACAAACATGTACTTTAAACTCAAGTATTCAGCTATTATCTACACATGACTGAAATTCATCTTATTTACTCAAACTTAAACCAACTAAGAACTAGCAAAACAGAAACAGACTTATATGTAATCGACCTAAATATTCAAACAAACTAGATTAGAATGAGTTCGATTTTGTGCAAACTAACATGGAACACAAACTGAATTTTACAAGCCAAAGCTCGAAACGGAAACTAAACGAACATCGCTAAACTATCACGATTAATAACAACTAAACATACGATGAACTATATAAACAATTCGACAATTTAGCACAAAACTAGAATAACACACTTATTATAGACTAACAAACTGATCAAAAATAGAGAAACTTAAACTAAATTCAAAACCAAATGGGAAAACAGAAACTAAGAAAAAGAGGAAATTAATGTTATACCAATCGAGCATTCTTGAAACTATCCATGAATCTCAGGGACGACGCGAGCAGTGACAAATGATGACGAGCGACTTTCAAACAAACTTGTCTAAGCGGCAGACGTTAGGACCACCGATTCAAGGGGTCGACTAGTGATTTCAACATCATGTCGCGTATAAAGGGTCGTTCCCAGGTCGTGTCTACTCAGAACAAACAACGGCTCGAGCACATGGTGGTGGTGAGACGGTAGTGGGGGCTGCTAGCCCATATTTGACCGGATTTTGGAGGGGTTTGAAGGATTTGAGGCTTGGAATGGAGAAGAGGAGAGTGGAAGGAGGCCGGTGGTGTAAAATTTTTGGAGTTTGGAGTGGTGAGCGGCGACTAGGGTTCCGGTTAGGGCTTAGATTTACGGAGATTGAGAGGGGTTATGTGGTTTTGGGGTTCGGATTCATGGAGAGGAGGTTGAGATGAGTGGAGGGTGAACTTTTGGTGGTGTTTGGAGCAGTGGCGCGGGGTGGGGCAGGGTGACGGCGCGACTAGGGTTTGGGTTTTTTAATTTTGGTAGAGGTTTGGGGAATTTGGGTAGGTCTAGAAATGGGGTGAGTAGAGGAAGGAGATGGTGTAGGTTTGAGGTGGATTGGAGGGCGCCCGCCGGTGGAGTTGGGTGGCGGCGGCTAGGTCTTGAAGATGAGAGGAGAGGGTTAGAAGAGAGAAGAAGAAGAAGAAGAAGAAAAAGAAGAAGAAGAAGAAGAAGAAGAAAGGAGATAAGGGAAATAGGGGGCAATTTTCGGCCTATCTAGGCCTTAAATACCAAGAGGAGAGATCAAATGCTGACCGTTGGATAAGGGAGAGATGAAGGGATGAGATTTGGTCTGGCTCACTTAATGAAATGACGTAGTTTCATCATGAAACTACATCGTTTCGAACCAAGGCTTGGCCAACCGTCAATTGGACTGGGTATGGACGAATTGGGCTCAAGTTTTTGGCCAATTTGGCTCAATTTTAATTAAAAAAATACAATAGCCCAAACTCTTAACCCCTTGATTATTTTATTTAGTCCTAAAGAAAGCATACAAGTAAAAGAAAAATCTTTTTGGTGTATATAATTTAAAGATACAAAACTAAAATATACAAATAAAAGGTAAAAAATACTTTTTTGGTATTTTTAATAAGTAATGCAAATAAAAATGCACAAACAATTAAATTCATCTAAATACTAGTATTAAAAGCATGCAAAAATTAGGTATTCACAGCTGCCCCTCTTTGCTCGAGAACATGAAGAGTTTTCGTGCAAAGAAAAGTTAATCCATGACTAATTTTTTCTCACACATCACTATAATGAAGCATTTTTAAAAAGGTGATTGAACCTTGCTTCCGAGGTTGCCTACATATTTTTGGCTATAAAGGAATCAGGTCAGTGTAGTTCTGGTAAAGTTTGGTAGCTGGGACTACCGGACACTAGATTTGAAACTTCTGTTGTTGTTGTTGTTACTTGCTGCTTACATTAAAGGAAAAGAGAAGAGAACTACATATGTCTGCAAACTAAGAGTTACAAAATTCCTATCTATGTGCCTTATGGAGTCAAATCTTGATTTTTGACTTGCTCGTTTGTGTTGACCTTAGATTGGATCTTGATGCTCTTTGAAGGAAAAGATTATTGATCAATCTCAATTGCTTGCTTTCTGGATCAGAATTTGAGAAGATGAATCTTGAGAAGCTGGGTTGCTGACACATTGTCACTGCTAACTCTAACCATCTTGTGATCGAAAGACTTCTTTCTTCTGATGAGACACTGAAACCGCAAGCTTTAACCGTCACCTGTGCTCTGCGGTGGGGCCTGAAAATCCATCAAAGACGAACAAAACAAACAAATTTTTTTCTGTCCCAGTTTGAACTAGGAAAATTTTGTGAGTTATTAGAGAAAGCTGTAAACTATCTAATTTATTGGAAGGCACACAGAAACGGTAGTATAAACAAACTAAAAGATATAAAAATTTGCAATGAGGTATTACGTACCTTACATTACTAAAAGGATAGGTAACCAGGGGTTGGTACCCTGTATTACTTGAAAGGGAAAGTAACCAAGGGTTGGCCCCCTGTCTCACTAGGGAGAAAATGTAACCAGGGGTTGGTACCCTGTATTATTGGGAAGGAATGTAACCAGGATTTGGTACCCTGTATTACTGAAAGGAATGTAACCAGGGGTTGGTACCCTGTATTACTGGAGAAAAATGTAACCAGGGGTCGGCTCCATGTATTACTGGACAAGAATGTAACTAGGGGTTGGTACCTTGTATTACTGGGAAGAAAATGTAATCAGGGGTTGGTACCCTGTATTACTGAAAGGAAATGTAATCAGGAGTTGGTACCCTGTACTAATGAAAGGAAATGTAACCAGGGGTTGGCGCCCTGTATTACTAGGAAGAACATGTAACCAAGGGTTGGTACCCTCCATTATTGGAGAAAAAGGTAACCAGGGGTTGGTACCCTGTGTTATGGATAAAGTGTTGAATTCCTATAAGCGAAATGGTTCTACCTGGGTTAAGCTATGTAAAATGACCTGAGCGAAGAGTGCTTCTACCCGGAACTATGAGCTGGATCCCCCTAGGTGAAATGGTTCTACCCGAGTCAAGCTATGTAAAATACCCTGAGCAAAGAGTACTTCTACCCGGAACTATGAGCTGGATCCCCCTACGCGAAACGGTTCAACCCGAGTCAAGCTATGTAAAACACCCTGAGCGAAAAGTACTTCTACCCGGAACGATGAGCTGGATCCCCTTAGGTGAAATGGTTCTACCTGAGTTAAGCTACTAAACTAGGAGGTATGAATAGTAGTGATGCATGCTAAAAATAAAAGAAAAATGGAGATTTTAAGGAGCTTACGTTCGGTGATATTCGTCCTTTAAGAGTCGCCATTCTGCACTACTTTGTTCCTGCTTCAAACAAAGAAAAATTTATGAGTTTTCAATATGGTTGTTGGTTTGTGGCCTTGATGCGCTATTGTGTCTTGACTTCACAGCCTCTCCGCAGCTGAAGAACTGATTCTATTAGTATAGTACCGAGATGCTCGGCTGATCTGTGTCATTTTCTAGAGACCTTGGCTTTCCAATGTTACCCCCAACTGTTTCATACCCAGATGTCCTTGGTATTGCGACCTTTGTCTCTGAGGCAATGCAATTTTCTTTAAAAATCAAACTCAGTTGTCTTGTACCTAGTACCAGTTTGTGTCTGCAGTGCTTATCAACTTTTCTCATGAAGAGGTCTTGCTTAGGAAACCTTTTCAGTTTCTTTGAGACACTTTGTTCTCCTTGTCAAATGAGATCACAGACGGATTCGTGCCTTCGTCAATGCCGTATATGCCCCAAATTGTGCTCGATATTACGGGGAAACTATAGACAGTTTTGCAGCCATTTGTTTGCTTCGCTTTTGACGAAAAATTAGACCGAAAGGGACTCAAAGAAAATTATGCGTAAAAATAGAAGAATACTTGAAGGTGCAAAAGAACTGTGCTTAAACAAAAGGCGTTCCTTTCGGGGAAAAGAACAAGGAGACTTATCTGGGAGTATGTGCCGACTTCAATGAACCATGACATGCATTTTGGACTGGACGCCTTATGCATCTGAGCTGTCTAATTCTCAAAATACGTCGTAAAGGTTCATCTTGAAGCTGTCTTGGTTGTGCGCATGCCGGAGTACGAAGACTCTCATTCGGCTAGTAGTGTCCTTTGCGGGTTTTCGCCAACTGACCTCTCTCATTTCTCTATTCACCGTCCCCTTATGGTTCCCAGTTGGGTTTTCACCAGTAAGACTCTCTAATTTCTCTGTTCACTGTCGCCTTACAGTGCCCATACAGGTTTTCACAAATAAGACTTTCTCGGTTCTTCTCTTTTTTTTCTTCTTTTTTTTTCTTTTTTTTTTAAAACAATACGACATGAGGAAGGTTGCCCATGGCATGGTGACTTCAAATATTCTCAAATATCGATCAGAAGTTCTTAACAGGGAGAATGCGAAAAGAACCTTGAACTGAATTACAATTTTTGGAACCGCTTTGACAGAAAAAACTGTAAAATAAAACAAATTTCTGACCCAGTTTTGAAATATCGGGAATATGGATTTGTTGTTGTGATGGGACCGAACCCAGTTAAAGGATACCTACGTATCCTTTTGGAATCAGGTCGGACATAGTTCAATGACTCAGAAGATTTGTTGTTTGGATTCTTTTCTTTTCTTCCCTTTTTTTTGTTTCAAGTACATAGGTTCCAAAAAGCGGAAAACAAAGAAAACAAATAAATCTCAAAAGGGTTAACAATAGGGTGACACCTATTTGGAACAAATGAGCAATCGTGGCCTTCGTCATCTCGATTCTGAGAAATCATGCGTGAAAGTTCCACAGTGGGTATATATCAGACATAATATCTTTTGACTGCATCTGCGTTAAGGGTCATGCCTGGTAACGTTCCTTCTTCATCTACCAGGTGCAAGGCCCCTTTTGGTAACACGTTCTTGATGATGTAGGGCCCTTTCCAGTTTGGGGCGAACTTTCCTTTAGCTTCTACTTGGTGTGGAAGAATGCGTTTCAGAACGAGTTGGCGCACCTCGAAGTGTCTTGGACGCACTTTCTTGTTGTAAGCGCGTGCCATTCTTTGCTGGTATAACTAGCCAAAGCACACTGCCGCTAGTTGTTTTTCATCAATCAACATTAGTTGTTGCAATCGGGTCTTTACCCTTTTTGTATCTTCAATCTCCGACTCTGCAATGACTCGAAGAGATGGAATTTTGACTTCAGCCGGTATTACAGCTTTCGTTCCATATACCAACAGATAAGGAGTTGCACCAACGGATGTGCGAGCAATTGTGAGGTATCCCAAAAGAGCAAAAGGCAACTTTTCATGCCATTGTCTGGAAGTTTGGATCATCTTCCTAAGAATCTTCTTGATGTTCTTGTTCGCCACTTCAACGGCTCCATTGGCTTTTGGCCGATAAGGGGTAGAATGGCGATGCATGATTTTGAATTGCTCGCATACCTCCTTCATCAAATTACTATTTAAATTGGCTGCATTGTTAGTGATAATGGTCTTCGAGATACCAAAATGATAGATGATGTTGGAATGGACAAATTCTACCACTGCTTTCTTGGTGACTGCTTTGAAAGTGACGGCCTCCACCCACTTGGTGAAGTAATCAATTGCAACCAAAATGAATCTATGCCCATTTGAAGCCTTTGGCTCGATTGGCCCAATAACATCCATTCCCCAAGCAACGAAAGTCCAAGGATAGGACATGGAATGCAACTCCGAAGGTGGCGAGTGAATCAGGTCACCATGAATCTGGCACTGGTGACACTTGCGAACAAAACTGAAGCAATCTCGCTCCATGGTAAGCCAATAATACCCTGCCCGCAAAATCTTTTTGGTCAAAACATATCCATTCATGTGAGGTCCACATACCCCTGAATGCACTTCACTCATGATCCGCTCAGCTTTTGTGGCATCTATGCATCTTAACAAGTTCAAATCTAGGGTCCTTTTGTACAAAATTTCCCCGTTCAGGAAGAAACCGCCGGCGAGCCACCTTATAGTTCTTTTTTGATCTGCCTTGGCATGCTCTAGGTATTCCCTTATTTTCAGGAATCGTTTTATGTCATGATACCATGGTTCACCATCTGGTTCTGTCTCAACAGTGTTGCAGTAACCGTGTTGATTCCGAACTTGGATTTCCAATGGATCAATATGAGTGTTGCCCGGATAAGGGAGCATCGAGGCTAAGGTAGCCAAGGCGTCGGCTAGTTCGTTGTGAAACCTGGGAATGTACCTGAACTCAATGGATTTGAATCTTTTGCTCAGGTCTTGCACACATTGTCTGTATGGAATAAGCTTGATGTCTCGAGTCTCCCATTCGCCTTGGGCTTGCCGGATAAGCAAATCAGAATCTCCCATAACCAATAGTTCATGCACCTCCAGATCGAGGGCCATTTTCAGACCCATGATACAAGCTTCGTATTCTGCCGTATTATTGGTACAAAAGAAACGGAGTCGGGCCGTTGCAGGGTAATGTTGTCCGATAGGCAAGATGAGGATTGCCCCGATCCCAACTTCTTTCATATTGACATCCCCATAAAAGTACATTTTCCATACATGGGTGGTGTCCGAAACTACTTCCTCTATTGAGTTGACCTCTTAATCCGTGAAGTATGTGCTCAGTGGATTGTAATCATCATCAACTGGATTCTCTGCCAAATGATTTGCTAAAGCTTGTGCTTTCATTGTGGTGCGAGTGACATAGACAATGTCGAACTCTGTGAGCAGAATCTGCCATTTTGCGAGCCTGCCAGTGGGCATCGACTTTTGAAAGATGTACTTTAAAGGATCCATTCTGGATATGAGGTAAGTGGTGTAGGTTAGGATATAATGCCTCAACTTATGAGCAACCCAAGTCAAGGCACAACACGCCGTTTCCAAAAGGGTGTACTTAACCTCATAATTGGTGAACTTCTTGCTCAAATAATAGATTGCTTGATCCTTTTTGCCTGTTGCATCATGTTTCCCCAAAACGCATCCAAAGGAATTATCCATCACCGATAGATATAAAAGCAAAGGCCTACCGAGTTCAGGTGGGACCAGTACAGGGGGTTTTGACAGACAGTCTTTGATCATATCAAAAGATTTTTGGCAATCGTCCGTCCACTTGATAGCAGCATCCTTTTTCAACAGCTTAAAAATGGGCTCGCATGTGGTTGTGAGCTGAGCAATGAACCTACTGATGTAGTTCAACCTCCCGAGCAAACTCATGACTTCCTTTTTATTCTTCGGGGGTGGAAAATCTCGAATGGACTTTGTCTTAGATGGATCCAATTCGATGCCTCTCCGACTGACTATGAAACCGAGGAGCTTCCCAGATGGAACCCCAAATTCACACTTGGATGGATTAAGCTTAAGGTCTTACCTTCGAATCCGTTCGAAGAACTTTCTCAAATCGCGCACGTGATCAGCTTGTGTCTTCTATTTTATGATGACATCATCGACATATACTTCTATCTCTTTGTGGATCATGTCGTCGAAACTGGTGGTCATGTCCCTCATGTAAGTTGCCCCTACATTCTTCAAACCGAATGGCATGACCTTGTAACAGTAAGTACCCCATGGAGTGGTGAAAGCGGTCTTTTCTGCATCATCCTCATCCATTAGAATCTGGTGGTACCCTGCATAGCAATCAACTAATGATTGTATCTCATGCTTTGTGCAATTATCTACAAGGATGTGGATGTTTGGCAAAGGAAAATTATCCTTCGGACTTGCCTTGTTCAGGTCCCTATAGTCAACACAGACTCTAGTTTTTCCATCTTTCTTTGGAACGGGCACAACATTTGCCACCCAGGTGGTGTATCGGACAACTCTGACCATGTTGGCGCTCAACTGCTTCATTATTTCCTCTTTGATTTTGTCACTCATGTCCGTTTTAATTTTTTTTTGCTTTTGTTGGATTGGTGGAAAATCAGTATACATGGGAAGCTTATGAACCACAAGATCAGCACTTAAACCCGGCATATCATCATAAGACCAAGCAAACACATCTCTGTACTCAAATAAGAGTTGAATCAAGGAATCTCTGGTTTTTGTTCAGTGTGAATTCTTATCTTTGTTTCTCTAACTTCTTCGTGACCCCCGATATTAATGGATTGAGTTTCATTGAGGTTGGGCTTAAGCTTATTTTAAAATTGTTCCAACTCTCTTGTTATTTCCTCAACAGCCTCATCTTCATCATATTCAACCTCTTGATGCATTATTTTGAAATTAGACAGCTTATTAATATCGAGGCGTGAATTCCGCATGCATGTCATGTTATTAAAGCCGACATTAACGAAACTGAAATGGAAACAAAATGACTGAATTAGGGAACAGATACAAAATTTAATACGAAACTGAACTGCATTTCATTGAATTCGAAAGGATAGAAGGGTTAACATCAAAAAAAAATAATCATACTGAGATGTTTGGATTACAACCCTGAAAGCAACCCAAAATACAAACAGAAACTGCAAAAGCAAACTACCAAGACTCCTTCCTTGTGGGGAGAGGTGTTCTTTCCCAATTGTTGAGCATGGTATCTGGGCCAATTAGTTGCACATCGGCACAACTAGTGCCTTCGCCTGCCTGGATCATATTCACTTCAGAAAACATCTGGCTGAATCCATGGAAAATTTCATCAATGTTTGCCTGCAATGTTGACCTTCTTGGAGTCGCGGCTTGAAAAAAGTGTAGATAATGTGAGGGATAGGTTGTTGCAAGACCAATCCGTACTTTTTGCGGTGTTTGGCTTTGTCTTTGTCTGTTTGTGTCGGCCTGAAGCCTAAACCAAAATTACCCTGGTTACTGAACGGAGAAATGGGCTCCGAAATTCCTTGCAATGATGCCCCCAAGCCTTTTCTTGGCTCATAACCTTGTCTCAGCATGAGTGGCGCTACCATTACAGATGTGGCGGAAAGACGAGGATGCAGAATGGGCCTTCCTTCCTCAACATGGTCCGCAACAACCACTTCAAAAGCCTGATAGACAATGGATTCGTACCCTTCCTTGGCCTCAATACAGGGGATTAACGGGTCTTTATAAACGGACGACTCGTCTTCCCCATGAACAATAATTTCTTGCCTGTCATGTTCGAATTTGAACATCTGATGCAAAGTGGATGGCACAGCTCGGGCCGTGTGGATCCATGGACTTCTAAGAAGAAAGTTACAAGAAGTGTCCATGTCCACTACTTGGAAGACAATTTCGAAGTCAACTGGCCCAATCATCATGGTGAGGTTGATCTCCCCAATGGTATCTCTCGCCGAGCCATCAAAAGCGCGGATACAGACATTGCTGGGTCAGATTCTGTCTGTATTGATCTTCATTCTTTTCAAGGTGGAGAGAGGGCATACATTTACGCTCGAGCCTCCATCAACCATGACTCGTTTCAAGTAGTGCCGCTCACATTTAACAGTCAAGTGCAAAGCCTTGTTGTGCCCGGCTCCTTCTTGGGGGAGTTCATCACCAGTAAAGGTAATTCTATTCACCTAATCTATTAGCCATCTTCTCTAACTGATTCACTGTGATCTTCTCTGAGATATGTGCCTCATTCAGGATCTTTATTAACACACAAGCATGCTCTTTTGAATGTATGAGCATAGATAGTAGAGAAATTTGGGCAGGAGTATTTCTCAGCTGGTCAATGATTGAGTAATCCTGAAATTTCATCTTCTTCAAAAACTCTTCTGCCTCTTCTTTAGTGACTGGTTTCTTTATTGGAAATTGGCCTTCTCTAATTTTCTTGGCCTTCCTCAACTCTTCAAGAGAGTAGCACCTTCCCAATCGAGTCAAACCTCTAGTTTCCCCCACTTCTTCTATGATTTCCTTGCCTTTGTAAGTCATCACAGTTTTGTTGTAGTTCCAAGGAATGGTCTTCGTGTTTGTCACAGGGGGTTGAACGATAGGTTTGATTATGATTGGCTCAGTTGTAACCTTCGTACCGCCCTGGTTCTGCCTTGTGATGGGGTGGCCTCCAAGGACATATAACCTTGGGCACGGAACATTGGAGTGAACTTCCAACCTCGAGATTTTTGGACCAAATAAAGTTTCCTTCTCTGAGCTCTAGGCGACTTTCACAATCAATGGCACATATCGTCTTGGACTTACTTTTAGACCCGTTTCTTCTTGAATTTCTCCTGATGTCATTTATACTCGACCAGCCGACTTGTATTCTTGATCTCGGCCAATCATTCCCACAAAGTGAAAATCATTGTGTACTGGAAAGGGGTTGTTGGTCACATTAGGAGGGTCCTCGTCATTTGTCACCACAATCAGTTTTTCAGCAATTAGTCTTTATATGGCTCTTTTCAGAGTCCAGCAATCATCAGTGCTACGTCCCGGGGCCCCTGAATGATATTCACATCTTGAATTTGCTTGAAATCCATGTGAATCAGGATGCATATGGTGGGTAGCGATGGGCCCAATCACGCCTATTTGCTTCAGCTTCTAGAATAAACTAGAGTATGATTCAACCAATGGGGTGAATTTTTCTGTCGGCCTTTGCTCTCGACCATAATCCTGCCTGGGACGAGCATTGTAGGGTGCCCGAAAATTTTTCTGCTGAGGTCGGGTGATCCTTGGAGCTGGTGCCCGTACTTGCTGATTGGGAGGCCGAGCATAAGAATGAGCATTGAACACTATGTACTGTGGTGGGCCCACAGAGTATTGAGGATTTGGTGGAGGATAATAATGTCGAGGGTAGCTGGATTGCCCCTGCTAAACTTGCACATAAGGGTGCGGTACCCCCCTTTGAACTTCCCTGGATCCCAAAGTCATCATGGACCCCTCATCTCTCTTCTTTTTATTTCGAAATTTACCGACCCATTTTGGATAGCTTGAGTAGTGGCTTTGAGAGCAGCTTGACTTACAATTCTGCCAGTCTTGAGGCCATTTTCGACCATTTCCCCTATTTTGATTGCCTCTGCAAAAGGTCTACCCATTGCGGACATCATGTTCTGAAAGTAATCAGGCTCTTGGGCCTCCAGAAAAACAGCGATCAACTCATGGTTATCCATGGGTGGCTTGACTCTAGCCGCTTGCTCCCTCCACTTGAATGCATACTCCCTAAAGCTTTCAGTCGTCTTCTTCTTCATATTAGACAGGGAATTGCGATCTGGTTCAATATCTATGTTGTACTGGAATTGTTTGATGAAGTCCTGGGCCATGTCATCCCAGACATGCCAGTGAGAGATATCTTGGTCGATGAACCATTCTGAGGCTACCCCCACAAGACTTTCACCAAAATAAGCCATCAGCAATTCTTCTTTTCCACCTGCACCCCTCAGCTGGTTGCAGTACCTTTTCAAATGGGCGATGGGGTCGCCGTATTCATCATACCTCTCAAATTTTGGGGTCTTGAACCCTGGAGGAAAATGAATGTGAGGGAACATGCATAGATCACTAAAAGATACACTTTTGTGACCACCTAGTCCTTGAATGTTATTTATGTTTTGTTCAAGACTTTTCATCTTCTTGACCATCTCATCTGGCTCAACTGTTTGGGCAGGCTTTCCATTTTCCACCGGGGACTCGTACTGAGGAGTCTGGTTGTATGGAGCCGAGACCCTGAAAGCCACATTTGGAGAGTAGTATTGTCCATCATAAGCATGAGATGGTGGCTCGTTGTTAGTCCTCGTCACAGGTGGTGGTGGCAGGACTATATATACCGGTGCGCCAGACACGACAAGAGGGGTGTTCCTGACTGGTGCGGCTGGAGGTCGCACATTAGAGGTACTAAGGGCGGCATGGATGCTATAGTTTGGCACGTACCCTGGTGGTAGAATGTGATCACTTGTTGCACAGAGCGGTGGTTGTACGGTAGAAGTTCCTTCTGATGGACCCTGAGGTGGAGGCTGACCGGAGACCCAAGCTTGATATACATCCGACAATTGTTGTTTTAACCTTCTCACTTCCTCCGACTCTTGCTCAACTGACTTGCCATGGGGGTCGTCACTGACTAACTCGATTTCATCGTTATTAGCCATTGGTACCTTCCCTTTAGATCTGGTGAAGTAATGATGTGTATCCAATTTCACCACAAACCAACCACCTTAAGCTTACTGACTAAAATTGCAACAAACGTGTTAGGGTTAAGCATTTTACACATATGAATCACACATAATATGACAGGTTCCTAACATTGTCATCATTTCTAACATGCTTTTGGAAGGCTTCATGTTTCATCCCGGCTTATGAGGCTGCTGCTTATTGGTGCTCTCAAATTTTCCTTTTCTCTTCTCTTTTTTTTTCTTCTCTTTCTCATTTTTTCGCTTTTCTTTTCACCTGCCTATTTTTGTTCCCTCATTTTAGAGTTATTGAAATATTTTGATCGAACCTTTTAGGGGTTGCCTACGTATCATGTCACCACATGAATCAGATCATCACGTAATTCAGGGACACGACCCTCTTTTTCTTCCTTTTTTTTTTAATTTTTAATTTTTATTTTTTTATACAAAACAAGCCATATCTGATCCCTCAGACCTTGTATTAACAGCGCAAAACCTCTGCGCTCATGATCACGAACCACCTTGAACTGGGCTTCTCTTTCTTCCTGTTGTTGAGCGGCAGTGATCACTTTTTCCTGCCTAATTTGAGCTTTGAGTGCTCGCCTCTCTTGTTCCCACTTATCCTTTTCCCGCTCGAAATCAACCTGTTGTATGTCCATGTCTGTCTCCAGAATTCCTTTATCTTCTTGTAAAATGTCAATACGGTATTGGAACTCTAGTGTTACCTCCCTTCTGGTTTCTCTAACTCTGGCCTCGATCTCCTCTTCCCAATCAGTCGCATGCCGTATGGATCTTTCTGGACTTTGCTCCGGGATAGCCTGGTTGTGAAACCACTCAAGGTATGCGAGGCTTACCTCCCCACGTTCACGATCAGCTACCATCTCGTCGAAATCAGAAAATCGACTACCAAACCAGACCTTTTGTGCATATGACTCTTTTGGGGGCTCCTCTACCTTGAATTCCCACATGAACGGACACATGTCCTCAGTCGGGGGACTCTTTCGCTCTCTCGCTAGCTGGCGCATGACGCGTAGGGGTGCATAGGGTTGAAACCCTCTAAAACCCATGAGTATGAAGAACGGACGATATGTCGACATATGCATGATCCTAGAAGAAGGGAACCAATAATAGTTCCAAGTGATTCTATCAGCACTCAACGAACCGAGCAATGTCTGCCAAGCCCTCACCCCCTCTGGAAGATTACAATTTGCATCCCTCTCTGGGTGACATCCGATGTAATTCAGCCAATTGTCATTGAAATTTATTACTATTGGATGATGATAAAGGTGCTCTATGAACCACATCTGCAGTAGAATGTTGCATCCCTCGAAGTAATATTCACCTTCTTGGCAGTGGGTCAAAGCTCGAAAAATATCTCCCAGAATCATGGGAAGAATGGTGTGATCCTCGCTACTTTGCAAAAACGAAACCACCGCAACTAATCGAATTCTGATGCGCCCACCACGCTCTAGAAAGACCATGATCCCCAGAAATGATATCATGAACGCGAAGACTCTCAACTCCCTCCATGCGTCGTAACTCAATCGGTTGACGAATTCTGTGCTCGAGAAGTTTTCAAACCCTTTCTCGTCCCCGAATCTGTCATAGAAGTATTCTAGCGGAACCCAACCTTCGTCCAGGAAACCCATTGGAATTCGACAAAGCAACTTTTCAGAAAGTTGTTTACACCAATTTTTTCTCGGAGCAGCAGGTTTTAACCCACGAAGGTCTCTCCCTAATTTCTTTAAACCCACCTAACTCTTCCAATGTAGGCGTCATTTCATAATCTTTGAACCTGAAGACATCGTTCAGGGGGTCCCAAAAACCTACTAGAGCCTCGATTAAATCTCTGTTAGGCTTAATCTCCATGATGATTGTGAGGAACTTGAGGTGCTTAAATACTTGACTCCGTTCCTATGTCGCAAAACTAGCCCACCAATTACAGAGACTACTCGGGGTCTTATCTCTTATCAAAAACATGGGAGGTGCCTCGTCCCTTACCCTTTTCTGGTTGCTTCTTTGTGGAGAATTCATGGTGAACCTAAGAATAAGATAAAAAAAAAAGGTCAGGACTTTCCTAAGCTATATGAAATTTTGATTAATCCTTTTTATTTAAAAAAAAAAGAAGAAAAAACGCCATTTAGGACTCGATCTATTTACTATTTTTGAAATTAGCAGATACAAAAAGTAGGGAAACGACTATTATGATACAAACGACCTTTTGATTCTTCCACGAAAGGCTTAGAGGATTTCTCAGTAAAAACGACTAAGCATGGGGACAAAATAAAAAAAATAATAATAATAAAAAAAAGTAAAATAAGAAATAGACAAACTAAAAATGGCTACTTTAACAAAAATGGCCCTTCGGTACTTTCCAGGAAGATTTTAAGGTTGTCTTGGAAAAACAGCCGGTGTACGAGGACAAACAGTAAAAGGTGACCAAAGAATATCAATATTTTTTTTTGGTTTTTTTTTGAATTTCGAAAAAGACTTTTAAAGAAAAGGGAACTTTTTTTTTTTGGGTATTTGGAACTTTATTTCGAATTTATGAAAGAAATACTTCTAAAGAAAAAGAAATTTTTTTTTTGAATTTCGAATTTTCTTTTCAATTTCTGAAAGAATGAAAACTATTTTTGATTTTTGATTCTTGATTCTAGTTTTTTTTTTCAAAATGATTTTTTTTCTTTTTTTTTTTGAAAGAAAGACTTCTAAAGAAGAAAGAATTTTTTTTTTGAACTTCGGATTTTGATTTTATTCTCTTTTAAAATGGAAGAAGATAGTTTCGGGCTTAATTTTTTTTTGGGGGGATTTTTAAAGAAACTTCTAAAGAATGAATTAAAGGAATTTTTTTTTTTTGGATTTTTGAGAAAAGGGGGGCGGAACTTATGACATTTGCCTACGTATCTCACATCCGGTGAGAATCAGGCCCGCGTAGTTCGGTGAAACTGAGTATTTTTCTCTTTTGACTTTTTATGAAATTAATCTTTACACCTCACGTCAGACTACTAGAAAATCTTAGTAAAAAAAAGATTATTTGTATTAAACTAGGAGAATGTTTTTTTTCTTCTTTTTTTTTGAAATTCCGCGCAACTATTTTCTAAAGCCGGGCAACAACGCAAGCAAGCCTTCCAAATGATGAACAAGTAACACATAAGTGGACATGATGGTCTCAAAGAGGATATCTGTCTTATACGGACCCGACCCCTGTGTCGAGTTTCGCTAAGTTAAATGCACGTGATGCAAATAAAGCGAACCTACTAGGGATATCCGGCATGAAGTTTGTTCTTCTAGGTTTAAATCTTAGTGGAGAATGTATCTAGACTGGCTTACTCGAGCGGACAACTCGAGCCGAGGAGGATCAGTATACCGGTATCATTGCTTTCCGGCTTAACTGGTGGTGCCCCCCGCCTAAAACATGTGTGACTAAAATCCTTCACCGGGTGACAAGCACCTCGGCTATCTCAAAGAAAGTGGGCTATGTCAAGCAAATGCCCAATTTTTGGTTTCAAGAATACTCAAAGGGGGTGTGTGAGAAGACAGTTTATATGTACAGTTCAACAATATCAAAGCCGTAAAAAGCGAGCAAGTAGCACATTAGGCACAAATAAATCAAAATATATACAAAATTAATGAAGCCAAATAAAGAGTCAATATGTACAAGCTCGAATTCTGGTTGTCCCCAGCAGAGTCGCCAGAGCTGTCACACCCCTTTTCTACCTCCCAAAAGATATGTGTGTGTATGGATTGTTGTGGGTTAAAGAGTTTTTTCGATTAAAGTGATAATTTTGAAATAGGGATTATTTTATCGCTCAGAGTCTCCACTTGGAATTGATTTTTTGGATGTTCCAAGTCACCTTTTATTTGAATCCCTAATCAAAGGAAGATTTGACTCTCTTTTTATTGGTCTGCGAAAATAAAGTTCGGGTAAGGAATTCTGTTGACGGGGGAGAAGGTATAAGGCATTCCCCGAGTCCCATGGTTCTAGCACGGTCGCTTTATTGACTTAAACTTGGCTTAGATTAATTCTGAATAAACTGTGCTTTTTTAGTTTCTGTGTTTTACTTGTCCGCTTTTACTTCTTGATTGTTAGAGTTGTCAAGGAAGATGATTTTGGATAAATTACGTTGCCATAATCACGCTACGCAAGCGAATGCGTGATCGAGATGAAAATTTACTAATTTTAATCATAACAGCGCTACGCAAGCGAATCCGCAATTATGACGAAATATTATTAGTATATTATTACTTTAAAAAAAAAAGGGTTACTACATTTAAAGGAATTAATCAAAAATTAACTATCACGCTACACAAGCGAATCCGAGATTTTAGCAAATTATTAATTAAATTAAAAATTAACTTAAAAAAATTAGGAGTATTAAATGACATTGTTTAATTAATTTATTTAATGTTAAACATCACGCTACGCAAGCGATTCCGTGAAGTTACAGCGCGCCTACTAGTTGCCTAGCGTTTAAATTAATTAATTAAGAAAGTGGTTAAATTACTTTAATTTGTATAGAAGAAGCTGAGTTTTTATCGAGAATTAATTGTGAGACAAACATGGTGTTGAAAGTTGGATTGGCCTTGTTAGAAAGTGAAAATGGGCCAGCTATGGAATACACTTGGGATTGGGCTCCTGAAATTATTTACCGAAAAAAAGAAAACGCCAACAACTTATTAAGAAACTATGGGCCTGCTGAAATAACTAAAGGGAAATGAACCATCTATTAAAATAGTTTGGACTTTAATCACATTGGGCCTAGTATTTTTTTTCAAAATCATTTCATCTCCACTTTGCAAACCCACTATCCAATCTTATTTTATCTATTTATATCTTTGAACCAAAAAATCTCAACCTCTCTTTCAATCCAATATCAAAGTTTAAAACATACAAACACATCAATAATATCCATATGTATTTTGTTGACAAATAAAAAAGAAAACACATCAAACTAACATAAAAAAAGAAGACAAGAAATGGAACATAGTTTATTATATGATTGCTTTTAACTCCAAATGAACGATCCTATGACTTAAACATAAAAGATCAATTCCTAGTCACATGAATCTATTCATCTTGAACCAACTGATTGGGATTTTCAAACTTAAAAATAAGGACAAGCTTGATTTCCAAGACTCAATATCTTTCTACTTAGAACACCTTGGGAGCTAATAAAAAAAATAAAAAGAGAAAATTTTAACGTGCATTTTCTATTTAAACTAAAGAAAGAGCAAAAGGGAGCTAGCATTCTACTTAAGTAACGGGATATCTCAAAATACTAAGTGTGTCTCGCTGAGAGGTTTTTACATTAAACACCAACAATTACTCCAAGATATAACTGTCACGAGTTTTAAAATCTATCTTTCTATAGCTTGTTCTTTAAACTAAATTGTGCCATTGCACAAGTTTAGATCTACAAGCACAACCTCTTAGAAACTATACAAATCATATACAACTTTTAACTTACAAAGAAGTTAGAAGAAAGCTGGAACTTTAAGGAAAAGAGAACACATGTTTCATGAGTTTAAACACTCATTTATGAGCAGAAGATCACACAAATGTAAAGAAACAACAGTAACACATCAGTGCATTCATTGCAATAGCTTTATGCAACTAAAAACTAAACAACAGAGTTGGAAAAATACCTAGTTTGCAGAAAACAGGAGAAAAAAGAAATGCAGCAAGGTAATGAACCAACAAGACCCCAGCAAAAACGGAACAGCAGCACCATTACAAAGCAGTGAAAATCCAGCAGTGATGAAGCCCAGAAATGCAACAATGATTTCAGAATTTTCAGCTTGCTATTGGATATGTTTAGTTGCTGATTTTGCTCTCAAGGTTTGTGTTTTTTTTAGTGTGTAAAAAGTTCAGCAATTGTGTAGTAGATTGTGTGTTCAAGCCACTCTCAAGATGTCTCTTCAAGTGTGAAAGAATGAACTCTTTAAGTAGGAAAAATAAGTCCTTTTGGACAGATTTTAGTTCACCAAAAATCTGTCCAAAAGGACTAACTTTTGTGTGCCAAAACAGTCCATTTTTCACCAAATTCTGACACAAAATATAGCAGTTGCATTTCCAACATGCTTAAACAGTAAAATACCCAACAAACATGTACTTTAAACTCAAGTATTCAGCTATTATCTACACATGACTGAAATTCATCTTATATACTCAAACTTAAACCAACTAAGAACTAGCAAAACAGAAACAAACTTATATGTAATCGACCTAAATATTCAAACAAACTAGATTAGAATAAGTTTGATTTTGTGCAAACTAACATGGAACACAAACTGAATTTTACCAGCCAATGCTCGAAACGGAAACTAAACGAACATCGCTAAACTATCACGATTAATAACAACTAAACATACGACTAAATATATAAATAATTTGACAATTTAACACAAAACTAGAATAACACACTTATTATAGACTAACAAACTGATCAAAAACAGAGAAACTTAAACTAAATTCAAAATCAAATGTGAAAACATAAACTAAGAAAATGAGGAAATGAATGTTATACCTTCTTGAAACTATCCATGAATCTCAGGGACAACGCGAGCAGTGACAAATGATGACGAGCGACCTTCGAACAAACTTTTCTAAGCGGCAGATGTTAGGACCACCGGTTCGAGGGGTCGACTAGTGATTTCAACATCATGTCGCGTAGAAAGGGTCGTTCCCAGGTCGTGTCTACTCAGAACAAATAATGGCTCGATAACATGGTGGTGGTGAGACGGCAGTGGGGGCTGCTAGCCCAGATTCGACCGGATTTTGGAGGGGTTTGAAGGTTTTGAGGCTTGGAATGGAGAAGAGGAGAGTGGGAGGAGTCCGGTGGTGTAAAATTTTTGGAGTTTGGAGTGGTGAGCGGCGGATAGGGTTCCGGTTAGGGCTTACATTTACGGAGATTGAGAGGGGTTATGGGGAATTGGGGTTCGGATTCATGGAGAGGAGGTTGAGATGAGTGTAGGGTGAAAATTTGCGGCAGGGTGACGGCGTGACTAGGGTTTGGGTTTGTCGATTTTTGGTGGAGGTTTGGGGAATTTGGGTTGTAGGTCTTGAAATGGGGTGAGTAGAGGAAGGAGATGGTGTAGGTTTGAGGTGGATTGGAGGGCAGCCACCGGTGGAGTTGGGTGGCGGCGGCTAGGTCTTGAAGATGAGAGGAGAGGGTTAGAAGAGAGAAGAAGAAGAAGAAGAAAGGAGATAAGGGAAATAGGGGGCAATTTTCGGCCTATCTAGGCCTTAAATACCAAGAGGAGAGATCAAATGCTGACCGTTGGATAAGGGAGAGGTGAAGGGATGAGATTTGGTCTGGGCTCACTTAATGAAACGACGTAGTTTCATCATGAAACTATGTCGTTTTGAACCAAGGCTTGGCCAACCCTCAATTGGACTGGGTATGGACGAATTGGGCTCATCTTTTTTGGGCCAATTTGGCTCAATTTTAATTAAACAAATATAATATCCCAAACTCTTAATCCCTTGATTATTTTATTTAGTCCTAAAGAAAGCATACAAGTAAAAGAAAAATCTTTTTGATGTATATAATTTAAAGATACAAAACTAAAATATACAAATAAAAGGTAAACAATATTTTTTTGGTATTTTTAATAAAGGAATGCAAATAAAAATGCACAAACAATTAAAATCAACCAAATACTAGTATTAAAAGAATGAAAAAATTAGGTATTCACAACGTCTGTTCGGATCGGGTTTCGTATGACCCGAGAGTGTTTCGGCACTTAATATTGAAAGTTAGTGTATTAAAGGTTTTCCAAGTTCTTTAAGTTTGGTTTGGAGTAGACTTTGGTATTATCGAGGTCCGTTTGGGATTTAGAGCCTCAGAATAGTTCTGTATGGTGATTGATGATTTGCATGCAAAATTTGGCTTCATTTCGAGTTGATTTGATTGGAACCAGATGCGCAGAAGTATTTTTAGAAGTTTTTAAGGTCATGTCAAACTAAGTCATTTTGACGTCCGATTCATAATTCTAGATGTTATTTTGGTGCTTCGATCGCGTGAGAGAGCCCGTACTATGTTGTTGGATGTGTGAGTGTAATTGGATTGGGTCTCGGAGGCCCCGGATGTGAAACGGATTAGAATCAGACTCGAATTTGGACATAGAAGGACTGCTAGTGGCTTCAGGTCTGGTGCGTTCGCACCTGCGTGGAATTAGCCACAGGTGCGAGCTCGCAAAAGCGCACCAATTATCGCAGAAGTGGCCAGTGTTCACAGAAGCGGAGTATTTATCACACCTGCGAACTCGCAGGTGCGAGGAAAGCGGCCGCATGTGTGGGCTATCTAGGCCAAGAAGGCTTGGGGTCGCAGGAACGGAAGCTTCTTATTTCGGAAAATTGAGGAATACTTAATAAACTGCGAAGAATCCATGTCTTCTCGTCCTGGAAGTACTTCCACGAGCTGATAAATTTCTCTACTCTTATACGATCGGCTAGTTCGCCTTGGCAGTATGATAAGACCAATCTTATGGGATCAGGTCGTTCGCCTCGGTAGTATGATAACACCACTCTTATGGAATCAGGTCGTTTGTCTCGACAATATGATGGTAACACTATTCTTATGGGATCAGGTCGTTCTCCTCGGCAGTATTGAGTACCACTATTCTTATGGGATTGAATTATTCGCCTCGGCAACTTAGTGCTTAATAATCGAAACGGGTTTCAGTTTGGATATAATTGAGTTAGTGCCTTTGCAGACAATTATGAGATGTTATACGGAGTCCTATTGTATTTATTGTAGTTGATTTATTGTTACATTGATACTTATTATATGCTCGTCATGTCTACTTTATGCACTTATGTTATTATTATTGACCTCTAGTAAGTGTCAAGTGGACCCCTCGTCACTACTTCTTCGAGGTTAGACTAGATACTTATTGGGTACGCGTTATTTTCCGTACTCACTGCTATACTTCTGCACTGATGTGAAGGTACTGAGACAAGTTCCACCAGTGGTCACGCGGGCGCGTAGCCGATCGTCTACGGAGAGTTAGTGGTGAACTGCTCGTCTTGCTACGATCTGCAACACCAGTGTCTCTTTCTACCTTATTTACTGTGTCTGTCTACTGCTTTCGGACATTAGTTTTAGTAGTTTTGTATATTCTCTAGATTGCTCATGTACTTATATTGGGTTTTAGGGATTTGTAGCACTTATGTATTATTATACTTTTCATTTTTATCATCGCATAGTATGTACATTATGTTGGTATTTTGTTTAAAAAAGCTTGTCACAGTTGTATGAAATCTAGTTTAAAGTGTTCTCCAAAAAGGAAAATTTCCGTATTAAAATTATTAAAAAGGGGTAAGTAAATTGTTGTTATACTCGTGGACTTGCCTAACGGCGACGTTAGATGCAGCCTCGAACTATTAAGGATTTGGGTCGTGACAATACACTTCGTGAACAATTAACTTTGTAACAGCTTCAGGACTAATACTTCTTGTCTTCTATTTAAAAATTCTCCCGTTTATTTCTTGCCACTTATAATAGACACGACTTGCTAAGGTCATTAATTCTATAAATCTCAGCCCTAGCATTCTTCTCTTTAGCTCATTCCTTGTTACCCACATAGACGGACCTGCATTGATGGTTGAGGGGTCACGGGACCTCGTTAGCCTCGGAAAAATTTATGTATATATATCTTATATATAGCTGGGACCCCTTAAATATCTTTCGTGTGCTCCAAGACATAAAGAGACGAATTGGAGTGGTTTTGTAAGGCGCGTAAGTTTCCAGCAAAAGCTGGAGGTCGTGGGTTCAAAACCCATTTTCACCACTCTCTCCTCTCCTTTTTATTTTACTTTCTTTTGAATTCAATCCCTTAAATAGCAAACTGCTTCACTTTTTACTTTTATGTTTTTTGAATTCAAATATAGTTTAGTTTTAATATATAATAGTCAACTTACTTAATTTTATTCTTTTTCAAATCCCTTCCTTAAACTTAAAAGCCCCAAATTGCAATTTATTGCGCTTCAGAAGTAGAAAAATACAAATCATTCTTTCACAATTTTCTTCAACAATCACTTTGACAAAGTAGTGGATATCCGTCAATTCTGATTCGGCAATGACAACTAATTAAGAGTTTGAGGCCTTTTTCGTTCTATAACTATTAGCACACCCTTAATCTTGATTTGTTTAGTAAGTTTTTTGATAATTTTTTAAGTTTGAACACCCCATTTGATCACAAACCCTTTTTAAAATGAGAAAAGCTCGAAATATGAAAGTTTGAAGCAATCTTAAATCAAATATCTTCCCTTTCCGTATCACATATTTTGCAAAGAAATCTCTCTCTTTGTTCGATGCTATCTATTTCTTTAGAACTTCTTTTTATTTGTACTTGGAGGATAAGTCATCATAATCGTTGAGTTTTCAAAGAGCTGCTCGCCAAATTTTATCGCTAATAATTAGCATATAATGATGCCCCCGTACGTCATGCTCAAATCCTGGGTCCGCCTCTGATTACCCATATCAGCTCATTTCTGTCATGGCGTAATTGCTCTACTAATTCCTTGCCAGTGGGTGGCAGGTGGGCCGGGCCCGACCCGAGCCCGCGGGCTATACGGGCTAGCGGGCTAAACGGGCCGGCCCGGGCTTGGGGGGCTTTAGGCCCGTGGGGGGCCGGTTCTCATGTTTGGACCCGTGAGCCCGG